>CAUYLG010023563.1:0-60317 GCA_963573385.1 Cacajao melanocephalus | reverse complement strand
GGGATAGCATTGCATCTATAAATTACTTTGGGCAGTATGGCCATTTTCACAATATTGATTCTTCCTAACCATGAACATGAAATGTTTCTCTATCTGTGTCCTCTCTTATTTTGTTGAGCAGTGGTTTGTAGTTCTCCTTGATGAGATCCTTCATATCCCTTGTTAATTGTATTCCTAGGTATTTTATTGTCTTTGTAGCAATTGTGAATGGCAGTTTGCTCTTGATTTGGCTCTCCTTAAGTCTATTATTGGTGTATAGGAATGCTTGTGATTTTTGCACATTGATTTTATATCCTGAGACTTTGCTGAATTTGCTAATCAGTTTCAGGAGATTTTGGGTGGAGACAATGGGGTCTTGTAAATATTCAATCGTGTCGTCTGCAAATAGAGACAATTTGACTTCTCCTTTACTGTTTGAATACCCTTCATTTTTTTTTTTCTTGCCTGATTGCTCTGGCTAGAACTTCCAATACTATATTGAATAGGAGTGGTGAGAGAGGCCAACCTTGTCTAGTGCCAGATTTCAAAGGGAAGGCTTCCAGTTTTTGCCCATTCAGTATGATATTGGCTGTTGGTTTGTCATAAATAGCTTTTATTATTTTGAGATATGTTCTATCAATACCTAGTTTATGGAGGGTTTTTAGCATAAAGGGCTGTTGAATTTTGTCAAAGGCCCTCTCTGCATCAATTGAGATAATCATGTGGTTTTTGTCTTTGGTTCTGTTTATGTGGTGAATTACGTTTATAGACTTGCGTATGTTGAACCAGCCTTGCATCACCGGGATGCAGCCTACTTGATCATGGTGGATAAGCTTTTTGATGTGCTGTTGTGATCAGTTTGCCAGTATTTTATTGAAGATTTTTGCATCTATGTTCATCATGGATATTGGCCTGAAGTTTTCTTTTCTTGCTGCGTCTCTGCCAGGTTTTGGTATCTGGATGATCATCGTCTCATAAAATGATTTGGGAAGGATTCCCTCTTTTTGAATTGTTTGAAAGTTTCAGAAGGAATGGTACCAGCTCCTCTTTGTATGTCTGGTAGAATTCGGCTGTGAACCCATCTGGACCTGGGCTTTTTTTTGGGTGGTAGGCTTTTAATTGCTGCCTCAACTTCAGCCCTTGTTATTGTCCTATTCAGGGTTTTGACTTCTTCTTGGTTTAGGCTTGGGAGGATGCAAGTGTCTAGGAATTTATCCATTTCTTCCAGGTTTACTAGTTTATGTGCATAGAGTTGTTTGTAATAATCTCTGATGATGATTTTTATTTCTGTGGAATTTGTGGTGATATCCCCTTTATTGCTTTTTATTGCATCTATTTGATTATCCTCTCTTTTCTTTTTTATTAATCTGGATAGTGGTCTATTTTGTTGATCTTTTCGAAAAACCAGCTCCTGTATTTATTGATTTTTTGAAGGGTTTTTTTGTGTCTCTCTCTTGTTTGGTTCTGCTCTGATCTTAGTTATTTCTTGTTGTCTGATAGCTTTTGAGTTTTTTTGATCTTGCTCCTCTAGCTCTTTCAATTTTGATGATAGGGTGTCGATTTTAGATCTTTCCTTTCTTCTCATGTGGGCATTTATTGCTATACATTTTCGTCTAGACACTGCTTTAAACGTGTCCCAGAGATTCTGGTGCGTTGTGTCTTCATTCTTGTTGGTTTCAAAGAATACCTTCATTTCTGCCTTCATTTCATTGTTTATCCAGTCAACATTCAAGAGCCAGTTGTGCGGTTCTGAGTTAATTTCTGAATTCTGAGTTCTAACTTGATTGCACTGTGGTCTGAGAGACTGTTTGTTATGATTTCCATTCTTTGGCATTTGCTGAGGAGTGATTTACTTCCAATTATGTGGTCAGTTTTAGAGTAGGTGTGATGTGGTGCTGAGAAGAATGTATATTCTGTGGATTTAGGGTGGTGAGTTCTGTAAATGTCTATTAGGTTTGCTTGGTCCAGGTCTGAATTCAAGTCCTGGATATCCTTGTTAATTTTCTGTCTCGTCGATCTGTCTAATATTGACAGTGGGGTGTTAA
The DNA here is from genome assembly GCA_963573385.1 of Cacajao melanocephalus. Classification (NCBI taxonomy): domain Eukaryota; kingdom Metazoa; phylum Chordata; class Mammalia; order Primates; family Pitheciidae; genus Cacajao; species Cacajao melanocephalus. Next base: position 58,293 of record CAUYLG010023563.1, on the reverse strand, counting down.
AGTCTCCCACTATTATTGTGTGGCGGTCTAAGTCTCTTTGTAAGTCATTAAGAACTTGCTTTATGTATCTGGGTGCTCCTGTATTGGGTGCGTATATATTTAGGATCGTTAGCTCTTCTTGTTGCATTGATCTTTTTACCATTATGTAATGTCCTTCTTTGTGTTTTTTGATCCTTGTTGGTTTGAAGTCTATTTTATCAGAGACGAGAATTGCAACTCCTGCTTTTTTTTGCTCTCCATTTGCTTGGTAAATCTTCCTCCATCCCTTTATTTTGAGCCTATGTGTATCCTTGCATATGAGATGCATTTCCTGGATGCAGCACGCAGATGGGTTTTGGCTTTTTATCCTATTTGCCAGTCTGTGTCTTTTGATTAGGGCGTTCAGCCCGTTTACATTTAGGGTTAATATTGTTATGTGTGAATTTGATCCTGCCATTTTGATGTTAGCTGGCCGTTTTGCCCGTCAGCTGATGCAGTTACTTCATTATGCTGATGCTCTACCGTTTGGTATGTTTTTGAAGTGGCTGGTACTGGTTGTTTCTTTCTATGTTTAGTGCCTCTTTCAGGAGCTCTTGTAAAGCAGGCCTGATGGTGATGAAATCTCTGAGTACTTGCTTGATCGTAAAGGATTTTATTTTTCCTTCACTTACGAAGCTTAGTTTGGCTGGATATGAAATTCTGGGTTGAAAGTTCTTTTCTTTAAGGATGTTGAATGTTGGCCCCCACTCTCTTCTGGCTTGTAGGGTTTCTGCTGAGAGATCCGCTGTGAGTCTGATGGGCTTCCCTCTGTGGGTAACCCGACCTTTCTCTCTGGCTGCCCTTAGCATTTTCTCCTTGATTTCAACCCTGGTGAATCTGATGATGATGTGCCTTGGGGTTGCTCTTCTTGAGGAATATCTTTGTGGTGTTCTCTGTATTTCCTGAACTTGCATATTGGACTGCCTTGCTAGGTTGGGGAAGTTTTCCTGGCTAATATCCTGAAGAGTATTTTCCAGCTTGGATTCATTCTCTCTGTCACATTCAGGTACAGCTATCAAACGTAGATTAGGTCTTTTCACATAGTCCCATATTTCTTGGAGCCTTTGTTCATTCCTTTTTACCCTTTTTTTCTCTAATCTTGCCATCTTGTTTTATTTCTTTGAGTTGATCTTCGACCTCTGATATCCTTTCTTCTGCTTGGTCAATTCTGCTGTTGAAACTTGTGTATGCTTCGCGAGCTTCTCGTGTTGTGTTTTTTAGCCCATCAATTCACTTATATTTTTCTCTAAGCTGTTTTTTCTTGTTAGCATCTCATCAGATCTTTTTTCAAGTTCTTAGTTTCTTTGCATTGAGCTAGAACATGTTCCTTTAGCTCAGAGAAGTTTCTTATTACCCATCTTCTGAAGCCTGATTCTGTCAATTCTTTGCACTCATTGTCCATCCAGCCTTGTTCCCTTGCTGGTGACGAGTTGTTATCCCTTGTAGGAGGAGAGGCGTTCTGGTTTCGGGTGTGTTCAGTCTTTTTGCTCTGGTTTCTTCCCATCTTTGTGGATTTATCCACCTGTCGACTTTGTAGTTGTTGACTTTCAGATTGGGTCTCTGAGTGGACGTCCAGTTTGTTGATGATAAAGTTATTTCTTTCTGTTTCTTAATTTTCCTTCTAACATTCAGGCCCCTCTGCTATAGGACTGCTGTGTTCCACTCCAGGCACTGCTTGCCTGGGGATCACCTGCAGTGGCTGCAGAACAGTAAGGGTTGCTGCCAGTTTCTTCTTCTGCTCTCTTTGTCTCAGAAGGATACCTACCAGATGTCAGTCTGAGTTCTCCTTTATGAGGTGACTCTTTTGATATACGGGGGTCAGGGAGCTGCTTGAGGAGACAGTCTGTCCTTATTAGGAGCTCATGTGCTGAGCTGTGAGCTCCGTTGTACATTCAGAGCTGCTGGGCAGGTACGTTTAAGTCTGCTGCAGCAAAACTCATAAACTCCTTTATTTTTTTTTCCCAGGTGCTCTGTCCTGGGGATTTAGGGCTTTGTTTATGAGTTTCTGTTGTCCTACTGCCTTTTTTCAGGGCTGCCCTGCCCTGCCAGTAGGCAGCCTAGTCACTGTCTGCCTACCGAGGCTTTGCTGAGCAGCTGTGGGCTTCACCCAGCTGCTGTGTGAACTTACCTGCAGTCCTGTTTATATGGATATAGTTAGAACTGCCTCGGCAATGGCAGCCCACCTCTATAATGGCAGACTCTCTCTGTAATGGCGGGCTGCCTCAGCAATGGCGGACTACCTCCGTAGTGGTAAACTGCCTCGGTAATGGCGGACGCCCCTCCCCTATAGAGCTGGACCGTCCTGAGTTCAGCTGTGCTTGCTGTGAAACTCTCAATCCAGAGCGATTCAGATTGCTGTTTTTTTTGTGGGGGTGGGACCACCCGAGCCTGATCACCTGGCTCCCTGCCTCAGAGCGAACGGTCGACTGTCTCCCCGGTGTTCTAGTCGCCTGTTGAAAAGGCGCCGGGATCTGTGCGATTTCCTATGCGGCAACCCACTGTCCCTGCGCCGGCTGAAACAGCAGTGCTGAGATTCATGGTGCTTTTTTGCCCGGGACTCTCCTGGCCTGGCTCCCTGTTTCAGTCCCCTTTTCTATCAGTTGAATGGGTGACTCTGTCTTCCCGTAGCTCCAATCGCCGGCTAAAATGGTGGACGCGGAGAACCGCTGCACCGGGGCGCTGGCCAAGACAGCTGTGTAGGCCAAGACAGCCGCGCAGGCCAAAACAGCCGCGCCGGGGCTCCGGCCAAAACAGCCGCACAGGCCTAAACAGCTGCACGGGGGCGCCGCCCAAAACAGCCACGCAGGCCTAAACAGCTGTGCCGGGGCGCCGGCCAAAACAGCTGCGCAGGCTGAAACAGCCGCGCTGGTGACCTGTGGGTCTCCTCCGCTTGAGAATCTCCTGGTCTGTGGGCAATAAAAATCCGTCTGGAAATGCAGCGTCCACTCACCCTCCTCGCTTTTGCTGGGAGCTGCAATCCTGAGCGGCTCCTAATCGCCCATCTTGGATCCGTCCCCAAAACTTAGCATTTTAAATCACAGTCTTCTAGTAGTGGATGTCAGACTACTGTGTTCAAGTGCTAGTTCTCAACGACAGTAGTCAGGAATCACAATTTGATCTTTGTGAAATGTACGTTCTGCTATCTTACCGGGATTCGTGTAAGGATTAAAATATATGTGAAAATATGATTTTCATTTTAATGTTTTCTGTGTATGTACAAACCACTTTCTAAAAAGTTAAGAACAAAAGTGGATGATTAATAGTCAACTTTATTATGCAACATCAACTTAGAATTTATGTATATATATAAATTCAAATAAGAATACAAATTCTTAAATATATATAAATTCTAAATAAGTTGACATTGCATAATTAAGTTGTATTCTTATCCAGAAAGTAACTTTTCATGTTAACTTTCAAGTGTATATTCATAGAATGTTATTTAGAACACTTTGGTTGTGATTTAGTGATGTTAAGACAACTAGAGGGAAGGAAGAGGGGAGAAAATATGAGAATTTCTGTTAGCTCAAAAGGCATTAGATTTTGTCTTTGCAAATTCAGTTGGTAACCCTGTATATTGGGTTAAAGGAAACACATCCAGGTTTTAAGATTATGACTTTATTTTTTAGGTTTATTATTTCCGACAAGGACACGAAGCCTATGTCGAAATGGCCCGGAAAAATAAAATATATAGTATAAATCCCAAAAAACAACCGTGGCATAAAATGGAACTACGGGTATGACACTGATTTATTATTTAATAGCCCCAAAAATACAGTTATGAATTTAAGAGAAAATTGTATCAAAGGTTGCTATTAACACTATAGGAAACTGCATCATGAAGATACCTTGTTTAATTAAATCAGTCATAGAGAGTAGCAGGTGTTTAATTTTCAGCCAGAGAAACACAAGATTTGACTGAATTTATATACTCCAGTGCAGTTTATGGGTTGGGTACAAAATTTAGTTCTAGTGAAAATTAGGTAAAAAGTCTACAGTAAGCTTTGTATTTGTAAATTTGATGCCTATTTCTAGATTTGTCAGCAGTAGTTCAAAGTTACCTATAGGTCTTTGGAATGGTGATAGAAAACTTACTTTAGTAAAGTTTTCCTTATTTTTCTTTTTTTTTTTTTTTTTACTTTTTAAAAATTTTAATGTAACTTGCATACTGTAAAGTGCAGAAATCTTAAGTACATAGCTCAATAAATTTTTACGTATACTTGGTCATCACCATCCACATCAAGATTTAAATCAAGAATTTTTTTCTCAACAATGTTTAACTCTGTATTTTGTGGTTTGTTTTGTAAAGATGATTTCTTATTTTGTCTCTCTCTCTCAGGAGCAAGAACTTATGAAAATAGTTGGCATAAAGTATGAAGTGGGATTACCTACCCTTTGCTGCCTTAAACTTGCTTTTCTAGATCCTGATACTGGTAAACTAACTGGCGGATCATTTACCATGAAGTAAGGATTGTTAAAAGGGTCAATGGTTTTCTTAGTATTGTAGATTGTTTTTCAAGATTCAGATACATTTGAGCATCTTTGAGATAATTTTAGGTTTGTAACCTTGTTGTTTCTGTTTGTAATTAGATACCATGATATGCCTGACGTTATAGATTTCCTAGTCTTGAGACAACAATTTGATGATGCAAAATATAGGCGATGGAATATAGGTAGGTAATTCATTTAGAAGCTATACATGTTTGATGTGTTTTTTTTTCTTAATAAGTGATTTACTTGTTTCATAATTGAGAAAAAGATTATCAGAGAAATCTTTTTGCTATTATAGCAAACTAAGGTACTATGTCAGAGGTGTTGTTAAGTTTTATTAAGGGATGAAAATAATTTTAGTCGATGCTGAAATTCCAAACATTATTTATTGTTTTACATGTTAAGTTTTTATATAAAAATATTAACAGAATTTAAATTTAAACCCAAAAGAAGCTTAACAAAAAGTTTGTGCTAGGACTAAAGCTGAACTGACATTTTTCTTTTATTGGTTAGTCCTATTACAATCTTTAAAATTAGTGTTGTAAACAAGTCTCAAACTAAAATCCTTAAAAGTTTTTAGTAATTTAAGGTGCATTAATTTATGGATAGATGATGTGCCATTTATTAGAGTAGTTCTCTTAAAATTTCATACAGGACCAGTGTGTGTCATGGTGTGATGTGTATATGGCATATATGTCTTGAAAAAGCATATCAATTGATAGACCAGTTTATCCTTCAGTGATATTGGAATGCATTGGCATGGTGATTTGTCCTTTCTGTAAACTTGTATATGCTTTGTAAAGAGAAATAAGGAAAATGCAAGTTATCGAAACTATGGACATGGAAGGTAGCAAGAAAATTTACATCTCATGTAGCATTTTCGTAGAAGTTTTGAAAGATGTGTTTCATCAGATAAGGGAGTAAACCAAGAAAGGGAGAAGTATGGAATCCCCTCAGAAAACAGGAAGTCCAGAACAGGAAAAGTCAAAAGGAATCCCAAGTAGTATTTAGTAGAAGCCTCAGGATAGCAGCTACCTAGCAAGTCCAGATGTCCTTCAAGAGGAAGGTCTTCAGGGGGAAAAACTTGGAACACATATTGTCTCTGTGGAAAATTACATTTAAGAATGTTTTTTACAGCTTGAGCTGTTAGAGAATGCAGGAAGATTTAATTGTAAATTCACTGAAAACCAAGCATTAAAAAAATGAAGCAATTATTAATTTTAGGGAAAACAAAATTGTATAAGAAAGGAATTATATGCTCTTTTGTTTAGGAACAAGCAGTATTTACATAGTCATGATTAAAAATGAACCTGGATTAAACATAATACACATACTTTTCATGTACAGTTGTATTGAGATTATAGGTGTCCTTTAGTATCCACAGGGAATTGCTTCCAGGACCCCCATGGATACCAAAATCTGTGCATACTTAAGTCCTAGAGTTGATCCTATAGATTCTCCTGATTTCGAAAGTTGGACCTCCATATTCATGAGTTTTACATCCCACTAATACTGTATTTTCAATCTGCATTTGGTTCCTGATGCAGAATCTGCCAATACAGAGGGCCAAATCTTTTTATTGGAAAAATCTGGGCCTAAGTGGACCTGGTCAATTAAAACCCAGTATTCAAGAATCAGCTCTGATAATTAATGTCAGAAACTGATGAATGAAGTAGTCTGTAAATCGAGAAGTAGTAGTTAAAATAGATGGAAACATCTTTCTTAGTTTTGGGTATCAGCCTTTGGTACATTTGATTTTTTAAAGTATTCACATACGTTACTTGTTATGATGAATTTTATTTTTTAAGTACATGAATTTGCCGATAAATTGCAGGACAAATAATAGAGCTCAAAGTGCAGGAATATTCCAGAGGTGAGCTTATAATCTCAGCAAAGTAACATGGCTAGCACTGGACAAATCAGAGAGATTTCAAATGGATGAGCATCCTAATTTTCTCATTTGGATCTTATAATTTTACTCTAATTTATAGGTTAATATTTATCTAAAGTTAGTATCTAATTAGTCTTTCATGTCTCAGAATAGATGCATTTACCCACAGATTGCTATTTAAAATCACATTAGTAATTTTTACTTTAGCCCTCCTTAGTGTTTTAAGGCCTACTCTCAGTGGTGGACTTCAGACTAGTAGTAGTCCAGGTTCTTTTCTTAACTTTATTGTTATTCTACGAGTACTGTTCATCGTGGTTAGGCACATATTGCTCAGTTCTTCCTCTTTAGCATAATGATCAGTCTGTGTAAGGTCCTAAGACACAAGTCTTTGAAACTCTATGTGTTGGTGTGAAGAATGCTTCTTATTAAACTATATAGTAACTTCTTAAGTTTAGTATCACTAGTATGCATCTGATGAACAACTGTCAACAACATGCAGTTGTGTTTTATTAACTTACTCCTAGCTCTACTTTTCTTTTTTTACCTTGTTTTTCTGAAAGATTTTTAATTCATTTTATGCTATATATTTTTTAAACTTCTGAATCATTTTTGGTAAGAAAATGAGAACATAAATAATTTTCTCTTTATGAATTTAAAAATAAAACTGATTCAGGTAATTGCTAACTTCCTTTTAACTTAACAATGTGTCAACAATGTAGAGTTCTTTAACAGAACACATTACTCAAAAACTGCTGGGAGGTAGACATCACTGTTTCTATTTTATAGACAAGGAAAATGAAGTCAAAAAATAATATATTCAAACTCACACAGATACATTATTTGAACCCAAGTGTTTCAGACTTTATCCTATGCTAGCCAGGAGAAAACTCAAGTACTGTGAGAGCTAAGGAACAGGAAGGCATTGCATAAAGGAAGTAAGTGACTTACAGTTTACTTATGACACAGAAGGAATCTGAGAAGATTTAGATAAGAAAAGGCCATATCATTTATAGCTTATTCAGGTCTTTGGGAAAAAGCAGGTTAAGTAATATGACAACAGCAATTAGATAAGGAAACAGAAACAAGGAGTGTCCTCTGTTTTAAAAAGATTAGTTGTTTTATTTTTGTTTCCTTTTACAGGAAAGGGAGAGTGAGTGAGTATTAAGGGTGATTGAGGTGAAGGAAGACAAGTTGTATTTTATGTTGTTTGTTGTTTTTAGAGTGAAGTCTTGATTGATTGTTGGTTGGGGAACTTGCCTACAGATAGTAAGAAATTAAAAATAGACTAAGTAATTGTTGAGTAGAACTTATGTAAATTATAATTTTATTTGGGTGAAAAGTTTGGGTATAGTGTTAATCGTGAATTTAAAATGCTAGTTTGGTAAGAATTCCTAAAACAAGTGAATTTCTCTATACTTTAATGAAATCTAAGAAATAGAATTGAAAACTGTTAAGTCATACTTGAAGTATGCTTACTAAATACCTTTTTTCTCTTGGTATTGCTGATTGTACTTCTTTATTTTTGGAGTGTGTGGGTCACTTTTTGTCTTTTGAAATCATACAGGCAGTTTAGGTACATAAAGGTTTACATTAGGCAAAAGCAGTGACAGCAGCCTTGCATTTCAGAGTAATGAGATAGTTTTTGTTCTTGGCCAGGTGACCGCTTCAGGTCTGTCATAGATGATGCCTGGTGGTTTGGAACAATTGAAAGCCAGGAACCTCTTCAACTTGAGTACCCTGATAGTCTGTTTCAATGCTACAATGTTTGGTAAGGAAATATTTGTTGTATTTTAGTTTACCTAGGCTTGCTTTGAATTTTTTCCCCATCTGTTACAAGATAAAGAGACTTGTTTTAAACACAGAAGCAATTATTTTGATAATTGATTTCTTTAAAATTGTGATATAATAATTAAGATTTTTTAATACAATGATTTTTCTTTCTTTAAGCTGGGACAATGGAGATACAGAAAAGATGAGTCCTTGGGATATGGAGCTTATACCTAATAATGGTAAGTGTATGTTAGGCCTTTTGTCTCTGCATTATGGAGTTAATTTCTTAAGAAATTGTTTAAGATTCGCTCACATGCTACCACTTAGGGTTGTTGTTTTCAAATAGAAAACATTGATTCAGCAAATATTTATTGTACACATTGAATTAGGGGAGATTCAGCAGTGAAGAAGATAGACATAACCATGCTTCGAATTTATAGTCTAACAGGAAAGATCGAAGTTAATTTATTACAACAAAACATGAAATTGTTTTGTTAATTGTTACTCACCCAAGAAACTGCATTTGGGAGGCAGAGACTTTTTTTTACCTTTAGCAGAGTGTTTGGAGTGTAACGTAATAGTTACGAGTTCAGGCTTTTGAGTGAGACATCAGTTCATATCCTGACTTGTCATTTTTTATGTGATCTTGGCAAGTTCCATAAAGCCTCACACCCCAGCTTTTTAGGACTTGGCCTTTGAAATTGTCTAAGCTAATACCTTTCTTATAGCTTTCTATGTGTGTGAAGTGCTTATTATAGAGCCTGATACACATAACAGCTCAATGAAGATATAGTTAAAATTAATAATGATAATAATAACTGTCATTGTGCATATGGACTGACACATTCAGGATTTAATAATTAGCCCTAGATAGTGAGTATGTCATCTTCCTTGTACTGAGAAAAGGTCAGTGAGACTAAAGCCCGGAGATTACAGTTTTTTCCCACTTCATTGCCCATTTTTGTTTGTTTTTTAAAAATACAACACACATACACAATTGTATAAGCCAAAAAGGAGTTACAAGGATATATTCAGATTATAATAATGATTATAGAGTAGGATTATAAAGACTTCATAAATTCCTTTACATTATTCTATATTTGATTTTTTTTAAAAAAAATACATCTGCCAGCAGATAAAAATAAAATGTTTAAAAAACAAAAAGGAAAACATCTAATTTCTAACATAATATAAATAATCTTTTATAAATTGAGTTGCTCAGTAGTTATTGTAATCCAGAGTCAGAGAAAAAATAACCGTTGGAGAAAACCCAGTCTCATAGACCTCAGAAATGAGAAAGTGGTCATACTGATAAGCTCAGTTCTTTGCAGTAATTATCACTTTGAAAATTTAATGCCAAAAATATATTTTATATCTCACTGCTAAATTAGAACCATTTAAAATTACAAAATATCTTAATTTGTAACCAGGTTACATGGCTTATCTTTTGTTGTCTTTCTCTATTAAAAAAAAAAAAGGTTTGAATTTGAACTCACATTGAGCTGTTTGAGCTGTTGTGAATATGATAGCAGTGAAGCCAATTGGTATTATAATGCCTTGGATGTTTTTTAAATGAATAAGTGATACTGATTTACTATTTCATTTCCCACCTAAATATATTGAAGGGTGGTTATTGTTGTTGTTGTTTTATTTAGATACACAGTCATACGAACCTATAGAGTTTAATTGTAGTTTGTGATGAGAACTTTGTACACAAACAGTGGCATATTTTCTAGTGTGTATCTGCTGAAACCTAGTCTAAAGAAAAAATTACCTAGCATGTTTGGAGATTTTGGGTTACCACAACCCTCTAGTGATTCCCTCAGCTAAAACTGAAAGATTCAAGCATGCAGAAAGCATACCTTCATAATTTAGAACAACAAGCATAAGCATCATTTGTCAGTTTTCAAAATTCTTTCTGTTCCTACATTCAAAAATTGAAGCTTTGATTGAAGTATTTCTAGATAATGTCACTTTAGTTCAGTTTTACCTTGTGTATACTTTATCAAAGTAAACATGGCAATTAAATGATGAAGTGATTCAGAAAACTTTGATTTTGCATATTTTATAGAAATGATTTCTGCACTTGTAACTTGATTATAGAACAGATTTTTAGGTATAATTTTGGAGAAGTAATTATTATTTAGAGAATTACTTAGAAATATAGTATCATTTAAAAATTAATTTAAATTTTGGTAATCCTTGAAACATACTTTCCTTTGTTAAAATAGTGTATTTACAAAATCTCTACAAAATATACTTAAATTTTGTGACTATTTTTACATTCTAAAGCTAACCTAAATACTAATAAGTTACCATATATTTGCAATTATCTGCATTTCTATTTCAGCTGTATTTCCTGAAGAACTAGGTACCAGTGTTCCTTTAACTGATGTTGAATGCAGATCACTTATCTATAAACCTCTTGATGGAGAATGGGGTACAAATCCCAGGGATGAAGAATGTGAAAGAATTGTAGCAGGAATAAACCAGTTGATGACACTAGGTAAGTAAAACAACACATTGAGTATAGAAAATACTGGCGGACAGCAAAGTAATGGGAAAAAATGTTATTTTTCCCCCCAAATTTTTTTTCCACGATATCATAAGTCAGTAGTTACAAACATTTTAAGGGATAATCTCTTTTTGAATGAGGTCTTAACACAGGACTTAACTAAAACAGGTATACATTAGGTTACATTAGCTGAATTTTAGATTAAGGACCTCCTGGAAGTACCAGAGGTATCTCTGAAAAATCTGGGTGCTCCACAGCCCAATTTAAAACAGTAACATATGAATTGGAGAAGGAGGGTTGAAAGCCGACTTAGAATTATATGGATAGCTGTACTGGTTTCCCCAAACTTTATATACACACACAAAAGAGGATTTTTTTAAGGGGAGGGAAGACGGCATATGAATTGCTTTGCCTCATTAAAAGAAAAGAAAACAATGACCACAAAACTTGATTATCTGAATTCTGGGCCTGAGAAGTAACTCTAGACTATGTGGTGGTTTATAGCAACCCACTCTCTCAGTAAGTAATCAGCTTCAGAGTATAGAGAGAAATTAACGTGAGTACGAAGAGCTGAAGACACTGGATGGAGACAGAGATTGAGGAATACTCAAATCGGAAGTATTTTATAAAATGCTAACACTTTATAGGAATAGCTTTATAAATACTACCTTAAATAATTTTAGCAATATTTTAGTATATAAAGTAGTTTTATAGGTGAATGAGCAAAAAATTGGGAGTGATCTTAAGTAGTTACAGTTTTGCTGTACTTTATAGTGTGTCATTGGGTCAGTAGTGTCACTGAATCAAAACTTGTGGTTCTGTTTCCTTTTCTCTACTTGTCAGATATTTCACAGAATAAAGTTGAGACAAGGGGATAAGTTTTGAGAAAGTCAGAGGTTAGATTTGAATGCAGTATGTTACAGTGTTAATAGAATGGCTTTGTCAAATACAGGTTTCAGGAATGACCAACTGTGAACCTGTGAATAAAAAAATAGCCCCAGAATTTGGCATTGTAAATGTAGACATAATAAAAAGTGAGACTATTTTTTTATGTCTGCTAAGTTATATTTTTTATGAAAAGGCAGTGGCAGACTAATGATTATGTAGATTAGGACCTTTAAAGTCTTATTTCAAGCAAAATTCTTCTTCAGTTATTTTAAGCATACAAAAATAAATTCACAAACTTATCTATTTGTTTTAGATATTGCTTCAGCATTTGTGGCCCCTGTGGATCTACAAGCCTATCCCATGTATTGCACAGTAGTGGCATATCCAACGGATCTAAGTACAATTAAACAAAGACTGGAAAACAGGTTTTACAGGTTAGAACCATTTGATAGCTACTATTAAAGCTGGTGATCTTTCCACCCATTTACTGATCTTATTTTTAGCAGTGTTTCTCAACTTTTTGAGAAAATGTTCATTTGTGTATGCAAATGTACATAAGAATCACCTGGAGATTATGCTAAAATGTAGAATTTTATTCAGTAGATTTGGAGTAGGACCTGAGATTCTGCATTTCTTTTTTTTTTTTTTTTTAAGACAGAGTCTCGCTCTGTCACCCAGGCTGGAGTGCAGTGTGCAATCTCAGTTCACTGCAACCTCCGCCTCCCAGGCTCTAGTGATTTTTCTGCCTCAGCCTCAGCTGGGACTACAGGTATGCACCACCGCTCCTGGCTAAGTTTTGTATTTTCAGTAGAGATGGGGTTTCATCATATTGCCCAGGTTGGTCTCAATCCCCTGACCTTGTGATCTGCATGCCTCGGCCTCCCAAAGTGCTGGGATTACAGGCATGAGCCACCGTACTTGGCCGAGATTCTGCGTTTCTAGCAAGGTCCTAGTAGTGCCCATGCTGCTGGTCTTTAGACACTTAAAATACAGTTCCTAGATACAGTTTTTCCTAGAGGGTGAAATGATTTGATGCTCACTGTCTTTATGTTGTGTTTTATAAAGCATGGCAAAGTATTTCATTTTCTCCTAGATAACATTAAAATATGTATTTGTTCATTGATTTTTAATAGAGTATATAATAAAAATTATATATTTGTATTATGTATTTTGTTCTTATTTTGCCTATATTCAGCTTTCATTACTTAAAACACAGAAATTTGAAAATATTCAATTTTTCATAGTTGTAGTTTATCATGAAACATAATTAAACAGCCCAGGCATAATTTTGATTAATTTGCATTATCTAGGTAATTTTGATAAATGTCTTTAATCTTCTATTACCTAAAATGTTTTGTCAAAAAAAATGTTTATAGTTTTTACATAATGGAATCCTGTTTTTAGTTTAATTTTTCTTTTATGACTTTTACTTTGTAGTCTAACAATTTAATTTGTGTAACATTGCATTAAAAGCTTCCTTTTGTGACCAGTTATTACTGAAGTAATAAGTCCATTATTCTTCTTTTTAACTTAGAGAAGTTTTACTCATATTTTGTACTAATATTTTTCTATGTAAAATGTCCCTTTAGTTCTTTTTATTACTTAAATTGTATTTCTGTATCTCATTGTGAGGAGCTATCCTTTGCCTATACCCACTAGATGCCAGTAGCAGTCCCCCTAGTTTTGAAATCCAAAAAATGTATTCAGACATTGTTCCATGTCTTCTGGGGAGTGTAATTATCCTTGATTGAGAACTACTGGAATAAAGAAAACTAAGATATTAGACTTTAGGTTCTAAAGACTTTTATGATCTTGTTAGGTGTACTTGCTGTCGCTTCCTTGATATTTGTCAAAAAGCATAGAGATAAAAAGAAAATCCCCTGTGCTATGTGCTTCCCAACCATCCTACCCTCAAAGCATTCTTCAAGTCTTTTTCAGTATCAGGTGTTGGAAGTTTAAATGAATTCTTAACTGTATTCCTCTTTCTCCCTCGCCCCCTAAATTGCTAAAGATTGGAAGTTAAACCTAGTGCTTCAGAGACAAAACAAAACATGGGTGGATGAGAAGGAAGGAATTGTTTGTATACAGACACTAGTTGTTGGACTGCAACTAGAAAGATAAGCTGCTGCTATCTTCCAGTATTGTTGTAAATATCTCACACATTGCTCAACATGATAACTGCTGACATATACTATACATAAGGTTCCTGACTTAACATGATTTGACTTAGATTTTTCAGCTTTACAGTGATGTAAAAGGAATATGCATTCGATAGAAATCATACTTGATTTTGAATTTTGATCTTTTTCTGGACTTGTGATGTATTCTTTCATGATACTGAGCAACAGCAGTGAGCTACAGTTCCCAGTAGCTTGCAGTCAGCTTTGTGATCGTGAGGTTAAACCAATACTGTACAGCATACTGTGTTGCCATATGATTTTGCCCAACCGTAGGCTGACCTAAATGTTCTGAGTATGTCTGAGGTAGGCTTGGCGGAGCTACAATGTTTGCTAGGTTAAGTATATTGCATGCATTTTGGACTTAATGGTATTTTGAATTCACAATGGGTTTATTAGGCTGTAACCTCATCGTTAGTTGAGGAACATCTGTATTTTAAGATACATTATATTTTAAATAGGCTTTTGGCATTACCCTAGTTTTTTAGCCAATTTAGGGGGAAAAAAACTTTCGGAACACAGTACTTACATGAGTTAGAAATTGCCGTTTTCCAACCTGATAATAAACTCAGTTAGAAACCTGGGTGATATTCTTGCTCAATGCTTTCCAGTGCCATTTCACTGTTTAAAGGTTTTTGCTTCCTCCTTCGCTCATTGGCGTAAGACTTCTTAGAGTTTGTTTTTTCCTCTTTGATACTTCTAGTTCAATCTCTTGTTAAACTACTACTGTCAGTTTGCCCTGCTGGTACTAATCTAATGCTTTATTTTACACACAGTTTTCTATATGAAACACTGAAGATATATGTGATTCTATTATTAGAGTGAGCCTTGTGAATCTATTTGAAATGCACAGAAATTTTTCTTTATGTTTCTGTGTCCACAATTATATAGTGTTTTTTTATTCCATATAATTGTATTCCTGTTCACAATCAAGATTTTCTAACTGTTTTCTTCTTTATTATTTTAAGCCAGGACACAGCTAATATTCTCAAAAGTTGTTGTTGGATTTTTTTATTTACTTAGAGAAATAAAATTACAAAACTGCAGAATTTATTTTGGCATTGTCAATTAAGTGTTCAGAAAATAATTCTCTTTTAGTTAGGTTTCTTGGTAAACTAACATACTATATATTTATGGTTTTGTATCTCATAAGTTGGCTATCAGTTAACTTTTCATTTTTACATGTCATTTGATTACCAGTAATATAATTAAATTTAAATTACTTGTGTCCTTTTTTGTTCAGAGGTCAGGTGTCTTTATTACCAAAAAATGACAGTATTCATGATAAAAATATATAAAGCTAAAACTTAAAACTCTCCCATTTCTCCTCTCATGCTACTCCCCTTTTAGACAGTCTCCCCTCCAAAAAGAGGGCATCGTTATTAGTCTGGTGTGTTCCAGACATCTTACATGCAAATACATAATTATGGTTGCCCCCTTTTTTTTCCCTGAACACAAATTTAGTTATGTTTCTTTGAAAATGACTTTATAGACCAGTGGTTTTTATGATTGGCTTAGACTGAAATTGAAAAGTTGGAATATCTTGGTTTTAAATCATGTACACATATTTCTAAATATAAGGAAGTTGAGCCATATATTTTGTTTTTTTTAAGGCGGGTTTCTTCCCTAATGTGGGAAGTTCGATATATAGAGCATAATACACGAACCTTTAATGAGCCTGGAAGCCCCATTGTGAAATCTGCTAAATTTGTGACTGACCTTCTTCTGCATTTTATAAAGTAAGTTATTTTTTCATACTTAATTATGATAGTTGTAATAATTGTTGGCACTATAGTTCCTCTTAAAATAGAAAACATACTGTTTGTAAAGAAGCAGCATTTAAGAGTAGCTGAAATAACTCACTTGGAAGAGCATTAGACTGAAGATCTAAAGGTCCTTGGTTCAATTCCAGATTTTGGAAGAAACATTTAGTTCATTGGCTAATATTAAGAATGAAATCAAGCCAGGCACAGTGGCTCACACCTGTAATACTAGCACTTTGGGAGGCTGAGGCAAGCGTGTCATGAGGTTAGGAGTTCGAGACCAGCCTGACCAACATGGTGAAACCCCATCTCTACTTAAAAATACAAAAATTAGTTGGGTGTGGTGGCACACACCTGTAATCCCACCTACTTGGGAGGCTGAGGCAGGAGAATTGCTTGAACCCAGGAGGTGGCAGTTGCAATGAGCCAGGAGTGTGCCATTGCACTCCAGCCTGGGTGACAGAGTGAGACTCTGTCTCAAAAAAATTAAAAAATTAAAAAAAATGAAATAAAAAATTGCATTACCATTGCGTTTTACAGTTAAAAAACAGATTCTTTTCTCAACCTAATTGTTAGACAATGGTAATAGTAAAGATTTACTTAACATGTAATGTTTCACCTACATTAACTCTTCTAACCCAAATAATCTTATGGGTGGAAGTGATCAGTATCTGTAATTTTGAATTGAGGAAACTATGGCTTTTAGTGGTTAACATGTATAAGGTTGCACAGTAAATGAGTGTCTGCCATCTGATGTGAGAATTTTTCATCCTAACGGTATATTGCGCCTGTCAAGTATATTAACAAGTATTTAAGTAGTCCAGCAAGAGACTGAATTTAACTTTCATGATTCTTCTTCAAAGTGAAGTTTACTTTCTCATTGGTCCCATAACAAGTGTGATAACCACTATTTAGTAAGGCAGAATTACTTTCCCTTCTTTAAGGATTTTATATAGTCATAGAATGAATTGAGTCTCCTACGTTGACGGCAGAGAAATGAATTATATATTTTGCACAAAGACTGCTCTGATTCCATATTATTTATATTGAATTTTTTTTTCTGGTTGAGAAGTAGTAACTACATTTTAAAAGCTTACTTACATAGCTGTTATCAACTTTCATTTTTAGATAATAAAATATTCAGGATTATTCAGGTTTTTTTTTTTAAATAAACATCCCTACTTCATTCTCATTAATGAACATAATCTTTGGGTTCCTTTTTAATTAATGCTTTTAAACTGAAGAATGCAGGTCATTTCAGTATAAGAAAACACCAAACATAATTAGTAAGGTAAATTTTGTACCCTTTTTCTGCCTAAGAAATCTTTTGCTTTCCAAATGGTTTAGGGGCTAGTATTGCCAGGCTTTTGTTTTTCTTAGTGAAATTAATAATTGTTATCCTCTGAAGACCTTTAATGTCTGTAATTTTTTATAAGTGTTATAACTGTATGTATGTCTCTTTTTTTTGAAGAGAATCAGAAGTACATGACATAGTATATTCATATTTCAGTGAAATAATGTAGATGAAAATTGTTAATATATTTGGAATAGTCTGTGAAATGTATTTCTTTCAAACAGCTACTTTGAAATGTCTTTGAAATCAGATTCATGTAATACTTTAAGTATTTAAAAATAAATTGGTGGCATTTTTAGATGTATGTATGGATTGTTTAAAAATATTTTTTATAGTGGATAGTTTTCAAGGTATCAAGTATTTGAAATTTTGATTATCGTACTTTTTAATTGAGCTATTTGACAAAATTTCAAGCAATTGATACATACAAAGTAGTGTAATGGATTCTTGGAGGTAGTATTTTTATCCTCTTAATACAGTTTCATAGGATAGATAAGTCTGTAAGAAACTATAAGGAAAACTGTGACAAGTAATGAGAGAATTGTGTAAAAGTTTAGATGAGAATAGGGTCACTTTTAGCTATGATGATGGGGATTCAGATACAGGGGAGGAGAAATATGTTAAGACATTATATACAAGGTAGATATTGATAGATTAAGGAAACATTAGATGAAAAGAAAGGCATTCCAGGGATAAGGAGTAGCATGAGGTAGGCAGGTTTAATTAGGGTAATATAAAATGGGTGAAGTAGACAGTATATGAGTAGAAGTCATAGTAGAGATACAGTGCTATAAATTTGAGTTGGGGCTACATCTTGGGTGGCCTTGAGTGCCAGTCTAAGGTAGACTTTTAAAATATGAGTTCTGAGAGCAAGGGGCTGTTGAAAGTATTTTAACATGAGAATAAAATGTTTTATACTGTTCCTTAAAAGTATTAATTTGACTGCAGTGTCTAATATTAATTGATAGAGAAGAGACAAAAAGTGTAAATAGCAGATTGACTGCTATTGTTGACCAACTAAGAGGTGATGAGGGCTTAATTTATGGAAGTAAGAATGGGACAGATGCCCAGACACACTTGGGGATAGAGTTCACAGCATTTGACCACTGATTGGGTTTATAAGGAGGAGGAAATGGAAGGAACAGTGAAAAACCAAGATTCCCATTACTGTAAGAATGGTATGTTGTTTAAAAAAAATAGAAAAAGGAACAAGGGTATCTGGGGAGTCACTATCAAGTTTAGACGTGGAATTTTAGGTGATGGTAGGATGCTCAGGAGAAAGGTTAGGACAAATTGCAGGAAGTTTGCATTTACACAGGTCAACCACAAATATATAAAGTTACCACAGCAAAAGGTACAATGTCAAGAGAAGATGCCTAAGAACAAAATTGTAGGAAATAAGTATTATAAAAGAAAGAGTTGGAAGTCAAGAAGTATATTAGGTGTTTGAAGACTGAGGAATAGAAGAAGCACAGCAGATACCTAAGCAAAGACTGGGATATGAGAATTGGGTTTGGTGTAATGATACAGCCAGTCCACACTGAAAGCTCTACATACAGTGGAGGGGTCAGGGTCAGATGTGTGTGCATAAGTTATTGGAGTAAGCCTATGGAGAAAGCAAGGCTTCAGTTTCAACTTTTATTTTAAAATATGGTTTCAGTTGGCCAAGCGCGGTGGCTCACCTGTGGTGGCTGCTGTAATCGCAGCACTTTGGGAGGCTGAGGGGGGGGGCGGATCACCTGAGGTCGGGAGTTCAAGACCAGCCTGACCAACGTGGAGAAACCCCATCTCTACTAAAAATGCAAAATTAGCTGTGCTTGGTGGTGCATGCCTGTAATCCCAGCTACTCAGGAAGTTGAGGTAGGAGAATCGCTTAAACCCGGGAGGTGGAGGTTGCAGTAAGCTGAGATGTGTCATTGCACTCCAGCCTGAGCAATTAGAGCAAAACTCCATCTCAAAAAATATATATATATATAATATATATTATATATATGTGACCACATATATATATATAACTATATATATGGCCACACATATATATATGGTTTTAGGAACATATATATGGTTTTAGGAAAAAATTTATCATGGCTCTAATCTTACATGTTAACATTTCCCTTGTTATGTAGGGATCAGACTTGTTATAACATAATTCCACTTTATAATTCAATGAAGAAGAAAGTTTTGTCTGATTCTGAGGTATGTAATGTTTCATTATGTTTACTGTATTGATATTCGCTATATAAAAAGAATTTACATATGGTATTCGGGTAAAAGCTATTGTGAAAATTATTTTTTGTCTAGTGTAGTTAACTTTAAAAAAAACTGGCATTAGAATATACTTGTTATAGTTACAAATAATTTTTTTTAATGGAGGGGAGACTTTTTAATGAGTCAGTAAAGTGCCCCAGCATGTATGTATACAGGTGTTCCAGTATGTAAAGGAAATAATTGCTAATTAATCAACTATAAAGTATAATGACATCTAAAACGTTTTATGAATCTGATGAATTCTTGCCTCAAAGGAAGAAGAGAAAGACGCTGATATGCCAGGAACTTCTACTCGAAAAAGAAAGGTATTACAGTTTTAGTTTTAGCAGAAGTACTTTATATGAATTAAAATGTATTAAGAGCTTTCCGCATTTTTTTATTCTTAGCATTTTAAAAGATATTAAGTATATATTATCCAGTTATCTAAGACTGCATTAAAAATACAAATTTTATTGGGTAAGTGCTCTTTTATTAATATATTTGAATGCTTTTATCACAGGACCATCAGCCTAGAAGAAGATTACGTAATAGAGCCCAGTCTTACGATATTCAAGCATGGAAGAAACAGTGTGAAGAATTGTTAAATCTCATATTTCAATGTGAAGATTCAGAGCCTTTCCGTCAGCCAGTAGATCTCCTTGAATATCCAGTAAGAATTTCTGAAATATTTTCTTTACTTGTCAGTTTGCTATGTATCTTTTACATGACAATTGGCTATTTTAGTTACTTTTTATGATTATAGTTTATTTCTTTATTATACATATTATCATCTATTTGGTTATGTAGAGAATTCAAATTTTGAATACTGGGGTAAAATGGAAGGAGCCCTGAACTAAGACATTGTAAAAATTGGGTTATTCTAGTCCTACCAGTTATGCAACTTAAAGTCCCTTAGTTTTCTTGTTTGAATTTTTTTTTGTTTACTTTGTTTTTAGTCTTCCTTACATGGATTCCATGAATTTATTATGGCAGTTTTCAAGGGAAAAAAATAATAATACCTACCTCTTTGTAGGATTATGGAGATGTAAAGAGAATACATAAAAATAGTTTTTAAATGTGAAGGACTGTATACGAATGTAAGGTGACATTATTGTATATATTTAGGTTAGGCCAATGTATAATCTTTATGGAATGCATGGTAAAAAGAGCTAAGTATACATGATCTAAGTATTTATTTTGGCATGCAATCATAGCAATCTGAATTTAGTGTAGAATGATTTCTCATCCCTTTAAAGAGTAATTAAATGTTACACATTTCAGATAGCATTCATAGTTTGAAATGAAAATAAAAAATGTTTTATAAGACATAATGACCTACATGTGGTATCATCAGATATCATCTGTTTTTTTAATGTGTTATAACTTACAATGATGAAAATAGAGACATTTCATCAACAGATAAATATCAGAAAATGACTTTTTTCTTGTCATTTAAAATATCAGAAACATAGAATGTGAAATGTGGAAGAGAAGTTTTTAATTCCAGTAATGTGATAAATTGAGCTAATCTGAACCAGTTTCAAAAAAAACCTAGGACTGAGCTGATGCTATAAGGTTCTGGCTTTCAGTTCTCTCTTTGTTTTCACAACTTACAAATTTTGCTTTGGTTCTTGCAAGCTCAACTATGTATTCTTTTAAAAAATAAGTTGCAGTTTATTCATTGTTTTAGGTCTTTGTATTCTGGGCTTTACACTGAAAAGAAGGGATAGAAATAAGGCACAACTATTAACAGTATATAGAGATAATTGAGGCCTTGGGCAGTGGTGAAAAAGGAATTTGGAGCTAAAACCCAACCCTAAACCAGAAGTATTGAAGAACTGCACCCTGAATGAAAAGAGGAATTGAATAATTCCTTTCACAACAAAGAATGTTTCTCCCAGTGGCTCTAGTGTCAGAGTAGAAAAATTTTCCTAAACTTACGCTATACGTGGACTTAGAATCCAAATTTGCACTGCCCTTATGTAGAAATCCATTATAGAAGAAAATGTTAATCCTTACTGAATGAACTAATGATTAAAAAAAAACCACACACACACATCTATATAAGGGAGTGATCCACCATGTATAAGACAACAGAAATGGAAATACTAGTTCCCTCTCCCCGAAGATTTGAGTAATAGATTATTCTCAAATACTATGCTTCATTTAAAAAAAAGAGAGATGACATTCATTGTAAGATGACTGTTACATATACCACCAAGAAAGAAGAAATGCTGTGAGTTAAACTTTGATAGATAATTTTGGTTAAAGGAAGAAATGGAAGAATAAGAAACGGGAAAAATAGGTTATTTGAGAGGAAAAGAGAGAATACATATTAGAGTCAACCAAATAGAATTCTGGAAATGTAAGGTAAAATTACTGAAATTAAACTTATTGGACAGTTTTAAAAACAGATTAAAGATGTAGTAAGTATAAAGATCTAAGCAAATTCTACAGAATGGCACCCAGAATGATAGAGAGATGAAGAGTCTGAAGGAGAGTCTTGGTCTGTCGCCTGGCTGGAGTGCAGTGGCGCAATCTTGGCTCACTGCAGTCTCCACCTCCTGGGTTCAAGCAATTCTCCTGCCTCAGTCTCTTGAGTAGCTGGTATTACCGGCACGTGCCACCACACCCAGCTAATTTTTGTATTTTTGGTAGAAATGGGGTTTTACCAGATTGGCAAGGATGGTCTCCATCTCTTGACCTCATGGCCCACCCACCTCAGCCTCCCAAAGTGCTGGGATTACAGGCAAGAGCCACCACACCTGGTGGCCAAGAATTTTCTAGGATTGGTAAACATTTGACAAACTATGATTCCTGATCAGAATATCCAAGAATAAAATCTTTACCCAAAATAAGAGTGAAAAAAAAATCAACAATTGGAAGTCAAAAAGAAAATATTAAAACAGTCATACAGAAAAAATGGAACAGACCTGAGACTGCTCCAAGTCACTCACTTACTGATGATGTTGAACTGAGACTCAGCTCTCCAAGATTATAGACAAAGCTATAGCTGTTTATTTGTGGGAATTTATAGACAAAGCCACAATGGGAACCTGTATTCCTTATATCCAGTGCACCACAGTTACAGGTGAAGTTTTTAGACAGTAGACAAATGGATTTTTATGTAAAGATAGTCATTCACTTTTCATACTGAAAATGTTAAATTATATAAGATTATGGTATGGTCATCTTTTATGTATTCAAAGTAGTGAGAACAGTATTTAGCAAATATTTAGAACCTGTCCCACCAGCTAAACGTGTTAGCAGACAAAAAGTAGTAGAAATAAGAAAAACATAATCTCTTGCCTATGTGATACACCATGATGAAGGGGTGTGTTGTTTTGTTAATTACTGTCACAGAAGAGAAAAAGAAAACTTCGGATAGTCTACTTTTTATAATTGAGAATTAACTATATCATCCTTACCTGAGTAGAATATTTAAGGCAGATCATGCACTTCATATTTCACCTTTTATATAAAAATATTAGTTCACATTTTGAGTTTAATCAAATATTCAAAGCAAGATGTTAATAATTAAACTTTTTGATGGAAATGAATGGGCTAAATATTCCACAACATTCATTTATTCAACAGAATTGTATTGAGCAGCTATCACGTACTATACTTCATGGTGGAAGCCCAAGATGTGAGCGAAGAAAAATTAAGTATTCCACATAAGTAAATTTTACATTTAACCAAAATACTACAGAACGTTTTAAAAAATCATTTTTATATTTTGCCCATATCTACAGTTTATAAAGCCAATAAAGTAAAATCTCCAAGAACTTGTTAACAAAAGAGCCCAACTCTAAATAATTTATGGATCAAACAAACCTCATGGGAATTTAAAAAAAATGCATTGACCTCCATTAAAATAAATTCAGTATATCAAAATTTGTAGGACGCAGTTAAAGCAATGAAGGGAAATTTCTAGTAGTAAAGTATAGTAAAGAGTACAGCAGAAAAGGAGTAGTTTCAAATCAGTAATTGAAGCTCACTCCTCAAGAACCTAAAGAACATTAAAATCAACCAAAGGCAAGCCAACAAAAGGAAATAATAAAGAGCTGAAGTCAGTGAAACGCAAAAAAGAAAAACAATAAAGAGAATCTATGAAATTGGAAGCCGATTCTTTGAAAAGAATCAACAAAAATCAAGCCTTTGTTAAGATTTACAAAGCCTAAAAAGAGAAGACAGATTGTTAATATCATGGATGATATAGAGTATATCACTGTAGACCCTGCAAATACCAGAAGGGTAATAAAGTAAAAATAAAAAATATTCTAAGTAATTCTCCACACATAAATTTGATAACTTACACGAAATAGACCAATACTCAAAAGTATAAACTACCACAACTCACCCAGTGTGAAATAGATAACTCAGTAACCTTATTAAGGAAATTTAATTTGTGGTTATAAGCTTTCAAAAAGAAATGTCTAGTTCCAGATGGCTTCACTAGAGAATTCAACCAAACATTTAAAGAAGAATTAACACAAGTTCTACATAATCTCTTCCAGAAGATAGAAAAACTCAAATTCATAACTTACTCTATGAAGGCCAGTGTTCCCCTGATCTCAAAACCAGACAAAAACAGTAGAAAAGAAAAAACTAACCAAATAACAGCAAATAGAATTCAGGAATATATTTAAAAAGATTGTATACCATGACCAAGTGGTATTTATTCCAGAGATAGAAAGATGGTTCACTATTCAAAAATTAGTCAGTATAATCCATCATATCAATAGGTTAATGAAGAGAAATCCCATGATCATGTCAAGTAATACAGAAAGAGCATTTGACAAAATTTCACACCCTTTTGTTCTGTGAATATGCATTTTGGTTATGATAAAGTCAGTGTGGTCACAGGAGGAAATTAAAAACAAACCTTGGAAGGAAGATGTTTATTATACTCAAGAGTCCCAGGCTGGACATAGTGGCTCACACCTGTAATCTCAGCACTTTGGGAGGCAAAGGCAGGTGGATCACTTGAGCTCATGAGTTTGAGACCAGCCTGGGCAATATGGCAAAACCACGTCTTTACAAAAATTAGCCAGGTGCGGTGGCATGCACCTGTAGTCCCAGCTATTCATGAGATTGAGGTAGGAGGATTGGTTGAGCCTGGGAGGTGGACATTGCAGTGAACAAAGATCACACCACTGCACTCTAGCCTGGCAATAGAGTGAGACCCTATCTCATAAGAAAAAAAAAGTTAAAAAGTGTCCCAGAAAAGTAGGAGGTCACCACTTGCCACGCAGGGCCACTGGGGAAGAGCTAGGTTTTGGTTGAGTAGGAGAGGCCAAAACTAGGGAAAAGCTTAGAAATCCTTTATTAGGGTTTCTGCAGGAAATGCAAGGTAGGTCGCAGTAAACAGCTTATTATTGGCTAGTTTGAATAATTCCAGTGGTCTCTAGTTGTCTGGTCCTGGCCCTGGGATGGTTTAAAACAGGGAAATATTGGCTTAGTGTGTGAGAGTGAGAAAAGGAGCTGACTGGGGCTTTATACTTGGGATTCATTGGTATGTATATGAAAGACATGTTCTCAGTGGAGCCCCTCACTAAGAATTGGATGCCCCAGGTCTATAAGGCCCCCAGGTACCAGATCATCATTGTCCTTATGAATAGGTGGCAAATAGACAAATACAGAATCTGAAGAAACAAGACGTTATTCATTATAAAAACTCTAAGAAAACTAGAAATAAAGGAAAACGTCCACAACTTGATAAAGAACATCTATAAAAAAAGCCTACAGCTAACATTGTGTTTACTAGTGGCAAACTGAGTGCTTTTCCCCTAAGAATTAGGGATGACTGAAAAATGTTCAACCTCATCACTGCTATTCAACATAGTACTGGAAATTTTAGCCAATGCAATAAGGCAAGAAAAGGAAATAAAAAGCATACCTATTAGGAAGAAATAAAAATTCGTAAAGGCAATAATCCCACCTTATATGGCACCTTCTTAATGGTCAGACATATTTAATCATAAGTTAACTTGATGGTGCAAAGTCAAGTTGTTACACTTCAAAAAAATACAATTGCATACTGAGGGAGTATTGAAAAGGTGCAGGCCAGGTGTGGTGGCTCATGCCTGTAATCCCAGCACTTTGGGAGGCCAAGGCAGGCAGGTCATTTAAGTCCAGGAGTTTGAGACCAGTCTGAGCAACATGGTAAGACCCCATCTCTATAAAAATTAGCTGGGCGTGGTAGCGCCTGCCTGTAGTCCCTGTTACTTGGGATGCTAAGGTGGGACGATTGTGAGTCTGTGAGGTCAAGGATACAGTGAGCTGTGATGGCAACAACTACACTCTAACCTGGACAACAGCAAGACTGTGTCTCCCAAAAAAAAGGCGGGGTGGGGGGTGGTGGTGTACAATACTCTCCGTCCCTTGTAAAAAAAAAAAATGCCATATTCTGATAATTTTAGAATTATATACCATATTATGATAATTTTCTGTTACTCTTCCTCTTTCATTGTGTGTTTTTATTGGTTCCAGTCTGTTACTTATTTTATGCTCAGTTGACTAGGTAGACACCTCAGGTGATTCTACCTCTCCTCGAAATGACATGCATAGACTTCGTGACAACTATTTACATTCACAATTCTTGATTACTGCAAAGCAAAACTCCCAATTGTAGTACTGAAGTTGAGATTACTAGAACTTAGTTGTCCACATAAATGGGATGTTGGTAGACTACCATTGTTTTTATTTCCTTATTTTAAAGTTACAGTTGTGTTTCAATGAGTCAGACCTTTAGAATTTATAAATCATATGAAGTTTTGAGTTTTTCCTTCAGACTTTTGGTTGTAGAGTTGGGGTTTTTCCTTACTCTTTTACTTTCCTTTTTCCTGTACAACCATCCCCCAGGTCTCCAGTGAAAAATTAATAACTTCTATAATCTTGAATAAGAAAATTCTTACTGATTTCAATATAAGGGAGAGAGTATGGAATAAAAAAGAATTATTAGAAAAAGGGACTCTTGATAAGGGGAACAGGAGTGATTATTAACAGTTCTAGGACTTGTAGTCATCATAAAAATCCTATGTGAATCCCTGTGCTGAGAAGTGATACTTTGTGGTAGTAATACTCAATGATAACACCGCCTATTTTCCCTCTCCTAGGACTACAGAGACATCATTGACACTCCCATGGATTTTGCTACCGTTAGAGAAACTTTAGAGGCTGGGAATTATGAGTCACCAATGGAGTTATGTAAAGATGTCAGACTTATTTTTAGTAATTCCAAAGCATATACACCAAGCAAAAGATCAAGGGTATATAATTAAATTATTTTCTTTTATGACTAGATTAAGTTAGAGGAGTATGTTAGGTGACTAAAATGTTGCTTTTACTTACAATTTAGATCAGAGTTAACTTTCTGTTATGTTCTTAATGGTGTCCTACTAGAAAAAGAATTTATAACTTTCTACTCAGCTCCTTGTATGAAATAAAACTGATGTTATCTTTGATGTCTAGGAATGGTTACTTATCTGAAAGTAGTGTGATTGAATAGATGGATGCAAATTGTCATGGTATGCAACAGAGCCATCTGGGCTTAACTTTTCTAGCTATTATCTGCCTTTATGGAACATTTTTGTGAATGATTTGTACAAATAGGTAAAAATATAATTTAACACTCTTTGACCAGACATGACATCACAAAGGAGTGCTATATATAGCAGTGAAATGAGAAAGAATAGAAGCTAGTGCTAGGTAGAAAACAGGTTCAAACCTTTGGGCTAGTTACAGTGTAATAGAGTTGACAATAAGGAGTTCTATCTGTGTGAGCCATTTGAATTTAGAGTAGGAATCTCAAAACTTGGAAGATCCCTATTCTAGACACAAAAATACTTAATTGTTAAAATGGTTCACTTTTTCATCAAAAGATTAGGAAAAAGGGATGTAAAAAGCAATATTTAAATTCTAAAGAGTTTTTACTAGAAAAATGCTTACAGTATTTACTGAACAAAGGTATTTTCCTTTGAAGAATGTTTGAACACTATTTTTGTCCTCACAGATTTACAGCATGAGTTTGCGCTTGTCTGCTTTCTTTGAAGAACACATTAGTTCAGTTTTATCAGATTATAAATCTGCTCTTCGTTTTCATAAAAGAAATACCATAACCAAAAGGAGGAAGAAAAGAAACAGAAGCAGCTCTGTTTCCAGTAGTGCTGCATCAAGGTATTTAATTTCTTTTAGATACCACTAACTGATCTATAACTTTCATCTAAATGATAGAACTTGGTGTTTTTTAATACTTCCTTTACTATTCCCTATATTGCAGAATGATATATTTGACATGCAAGTTCCTATGATGTGGAGGATTTTTTATCTTTTAACTAAAGCTATACTAGTGTAAGTGCTTAAATTCAAACTGCTAAATCTATACAGTAAAACAGCATTTTTAGGGTAGTGATGGCATCATGCTTTCCGTCATATAACTTTAGCATTTACAGCGATCCTTCACTAAATATTCACTTTCAAAGGCTCACAATCATATGAAATCCACTACAAATCTCATATTTTAACATATTTCATAATAGTACAAATATTGAATCCAACAATATTGTAAAACTGTTTTATTCATTCACATAGAGCTATAAGAGTGACTGACAATACTATTTTATTTACAGCCCTGAAAGGAAGAAAAGGATCTTAAAACCCCAGCTAAAGTCAGAAATCTCTACATCTGCATTCTCTACACCTACACGATCAATACCACCAAGACACAATGCTGCTCAGATAAATGGTAAAACAGAATCTAGTTCTGTGGTTAGAACCAGAAGCAACCGAGTGGTTGTAGATCCAATTATCACTGAGCAACCATCTACTTCTTCAGCCACAAAAAGTTTTATTACAAAAGCAAATGCATCTGCAATACCAGGGAAAACAAGTAAGACTCACTTTCTAAATTGAAATGTGTATGATGATTGTCTTAATTTAAGCTTTTACTTTGCCAAATGTAATATGCTGGGTTTTAGTAGTTTCTAGAGACACTGTTGTTTTTGCCATTGTTTTCCTGTTAAAAAATTTTTTTTAGTAAGAAAAATTAAATTGAGGTTTAGATCATTATAGACTAATGCTTAAAAATGGCAACTCTTATCTAAACTACCTGAATTTAAATTGTAGTACCCACAGAAGCTAGCAATTTGGCAAGACTTGCCTTTGTAATTTTGAAATGATGGGACAGCTTCTAAAAGGGCTGAAACTCTTTAAGAGTTTCTAGTTGGATATGCCTTTTTCTTATTAGAAAGTGTATTTCCTAAGAAAGCTTTAAGCATCCTTCAGGTTTTGTCATCTTGACCGATTCAGATAATTCAGATTAACCTTTTTTCTTATCTTTAGGTTCAATAACTCTTAATCTTTAACTTTTTGTATGTGTGTTTCAGTACTAGAGAATTCCGTGAAACATTCCAAAGCTTTAAATACTCTTTCCAGTCCTGGTCAATCCAGTTTTAGTCATGGCACTAGGAATAATTCTGCAAAAGAAAACGTGGAAAAGGAAAAGCCAGTCAAACGTAAAATGAAGTCATCTGTACTCCCAAAGGCATCCACTCTTTCAAAGTCGTCAGCTGTCATTGAGCAAGGTAAGGTGGTGGTATTTTCAACATACAGTAGATCCTTCTTACAAATGATGTTTTTGTTGGAATTAGCATTTATATCTACTTTTCAGGTTGCCCACTTAAAAGTCACACATCTGTATTAGTTGATAAATTTACTGCAGTGAGCTATGATTGTGCCACTGTACTCCATCCTTGTCAGTAGAATGATACCCTGTCTCAGAAGAAAAAGAAAAGAAATATATCAAAGTTTAAATTAAATAGGATATAGTTGACCCATTGTGGCATTCTTCATTTTTTTAGAAAAATATTTAAGTAGGCGGGGCATGGTAGCTCAAGCCTGTAATCCCAGCACTTTGGGAGGCCAAAGCGGATGGATCATGAGATCAGGTATTTGAGACCAGCCTGGCCAACATAGTAAAACCCCATCTCTATTAAAAAAAAAAATACAAAAATTTAGCTGGGCATGGTTGTGAGTGCCTATAATCCCAGCTCAAGGCTGAGGCAGGAGAATCCCTTGAACCTGGGAGGCAGAGGTTGCAGTGAGCTGAGATCATGCCACAGCACTCCAGCCCGGGCAACAGTGTGAGACGCCATTGCCAAAAAAAAAAAAAGTTTAAATAATTATTGGATCACTAAACTACTTATTTTTCTCGATGGACTTTTACTAAATAATGCATTAGGGTTGTCTACAACTGTAGAATACAACTTTTGATTCCTTACTGTTATACTTCAAGTTCTTTAAACTTAAGGTTTTTTGTTATAAAGTCTTTATGTTTGAAAGATGGAGAAAGTAAATAATAAAATATAGCATATGACATGTTAAAATAATATGGCTTCTTGGCAGCAGACAGTCCAATAATAAGCATTTTGCATTATGACTTTCAAAGTATGTCTGAGACGTTTCTTCTTCATTGTTGTCTTCAGAAACCTCTCTCAAAATTTAATTTCCCTACTGAAATGACCTCACTTTGGTTAATGGCATTGGGATCTACCCATGTAAATTTAAAATAAAGGAGTCATCCTTTGCCTTCTCTTAATCAACTGAATCTCTTCAACTGTTTGTTTTTGTTGTTTTAGTAACATCTCTTAAATCTATTCTTTCCTTTCCATTCTCACCTCCATGATCTTATTTCAAGGCTTATATAATTTCTTACCTGGACTAGTTTCCTAACTGGTCTTCTTGCCTCAGTTTTCAACTCTTTCTTACCCAGTCCTTCTCCTACATTGCAGCAAAGTGATCTTTGTGATTATTTCTCTCTAGCACATGTGCATGTGTGCACATACACACAGAGAAAATCCTTCCTTGCCTTCAAATGAGAAATGGAAACAGATTTTAAATTTTTTGCCTGTTACACAGTACTTACTTGGCTCTTGCCTAACACTACGGGTTCTTTTACCTTCTTTCTCTCTTTTGTATACCACCATGCTAAACACTTAGAAGTTCCTGAGTCTTTGTTCTTTTCTTCTTTTGTTGGGATGTCTTTTTTTTTCCCCCCTAGTTTAATGGTTTGTTGCCTTTCGTGTCTCACTTAAAATATCATCTTATTTAGGAAGTCTTCTCCTGGCTTCTTTAAATAAAATCAAGCACTTCCATCTTTTTTTAAATTTTTTTATTTTTTTTAAGACAGGGTCTCACTCTGTCACCCAGGCTGGAGTGCAGTGGCCTGATCTCCATTCACTGCAACTTCTGCCTCACAGGTTCAAGTGATTCTCCTGCCTCAGCCTCCCAAGTAGCTGGAATTATAAGTATGCGCCACCATACCTGGTTGATTTTGTATTTTTAGTAGAGAAAAGATTTTGCCATGTTGACCAGGCCAGTCTCAAACTTCTGGCCTCTAGTGATCTGTCTACCTCGGCCTCCCAAAGTATTGGGATTTCAAGTGAGTCACCACACCCAGCCAAGCACTTCCATCTTTATGTCCCAGAAAACCCTGTTCATTACCTTTGGTGATACTTACAGTGTTGATCAAATTACTCTTTTTCACATGTCTATATCTCCAGAAGATTCTGAGCTTTCATGTTGACTCAGTTTTAATGACCATTATATAGAGGATAGTAAGTTTTTGAATAAATAAGAAAAATACTTTGCATATGAATGTTTCACATTTGTAATGTCTGCTCTTTCTGAACTGAATTTAGACTTTGAATAGTATATTGGCCTTGCTTCTATTCATTCATGAATCCTAGAGAAATCAAATTTATATGATGAATTGGTTCTAGCATTGTGATAGGGGAAGTCTGGTCTCATAGCCAATTTGATTTATAATTTTTGAGTATTACAAATACTGAAGTACTGCTACTGTGTAGAAATACCATTATCATTATCTATTAGGTAACATTAACAGTGATTTATTATAAAAAATGACACCTAAATTAACTATTTAGAATCAAGCAGTGTTGTCTAGTGGAATATAATACAAGCCAAATATGTAATTTAAAATTTTGTAGCCACCATGTTTAGTAAAAACAAACAGGTCATGACTAAAACACCAAAAGCATTGGCAACAAAAGCCAAAATAGACAAATGGGACCTAATTAAACTCCAGAGCTTCTGTACAGCAAAGGAAAGTCATTAGAGTGAACCGGCAACCAACAGAATGGGAAAAAAATTTTTGCAATCTACCCATCTGACAAAGGGCTAACATCCAGAGTCTACAAAGAACTAAAACACGATTTACAAGAAAAAAACAAACCCATCCAAAAGTGGGCGAAGGATACGAACAGATACTTTTCAAAAGAAGACATATATGAGGCCAACAAGCATATGAAAAAATGCTCATCATCACTGATTATTATAGAAATGCAAATCAAAACCACATTGAGATACCACCTCATGCCAGTTAGAATGGCGATCATTAAAAAATCTGGAGACAACAGATGCTGGAGAGGATATGGAGAAATAGGAACACTTTTACACTGTTGGTGGGAGACTAGTTGAACCATTGTGGAAGACAGTGTGGTGCTTCCTCAAGGACCTAGAAATAGAAATTCCATTTGACCCAGCAATCCCATTACTGGGTATATACTCAAAGGACTATAAATCATTCTATTATAAAGACACATGCACACATATGTTCATAGTGACACTGTTTACAATAGCAAAGACCTGGAACCAACCCAAATTGCCATCGACGATAGACTGGACGAGGAAAATGTGGCACATATACACCATGGAATACTATGCAGCCATAAAAAATGATGATACTGTATCCTTTGTAGGGACATGGATGAACCTGGAAACCATCATTCTCAGCAAACTGACACAAGAACAGAAAAATCAAAGACCACATGTTCTCACTCATAAGTGGGTGTTGAACAGTGAGAACACATGGACAGAGGGAGGGGAGGATCACACACTGGGGTCTGTTTGGTGGGTGGGCGCCAAGGGAGGGACAGCCAGGGGGTGGGGAGGTTGGGGAGGGATAACATGGGGAGAAATGCCAGATGTGGGTGACAGGGAGATGGAGGCAGCAAACCACATTGCTATGTGTGTACCTATGCAACAATCCTGCATGATCTGCACATGTACCCCAGAACCTAAAGTACAATAAAAAAATAAAATGTGGGAATGAAAAAAATAAAAACAAACATGTAAAATTAATTGTAATAATATATTTTATTCCATTATATCCAAAATGTTATTTCATTGTTTAGTCACTGTTTTAAAATATATACTGCTTTCATACTTAAAATAAAATTTGATTAAAAATTCAGTTCCTAAGCTCGAACTTTTCACCTGCCCAGGACAACACAGTTGCAGATCAGTGATTTATAAACTTTAAAAAAAAAACTTCTGAATTCTTTTTTAAGAAAGCTGCATTCATGCATTCTTTCTTAACATTTTTACATTATATGTTGCTTTATAAAGCTGATGAGACCTATAGTCCCTGCCCCAGAAAAATGTCCATAAACATATCCAAACACAATGTTGGACCATTTCAAGGGATTCATGTAGTAGGTACAGGTACTGGATATTTAGAACCCTTGTAGTCATAGTGCAAAACAGAAGAGATTTACAGAATCCTCAAGCAGTTTAAATGTCAATTGCTCCATGGGAAATACTTATTGCTTTATGTCCACACCACTAATCTAAAGAGAGTCATTTTACTATGGGTCGTCAGGAAATGAAAGCTTTGCATTTTCTCTCTGCTACTTGGCTCTGACCTTTGGTGGGTCTCTCAACCATTATTTTTTTTTCTTTAAATTTTATTTTATTGATTGATTGATTGATTGATTGTGACAGAGTCTTGCTCTTGTTGCCCAGGCTGGAGTGCAGTTGTGTGATCTAGGCTCGCTGCAACCTCCGCCTCCTGGATTCAAGCGATTCTCATGCCTCAGCCTCCTGAGTAGCTGGGATTACAGGCACCCGCCACCGTGTCCAGCTAATTTTTGTACTCTAGTAGAGATGGGGTTTCGCCGTGTTGGTCAGTGTGGTCTTGAACTCCTGACCTCAGGTGATCTACCCACTTCAACCTCCCAAAGTGCTGGGATTACAGGAATGAACCACCAGGCCCGGCAAACCATGATTTTCTTATCTACAAAGTACAATTCAAACCTGTGACCAATAAAACTGTTACGAAGAAGTATTCTCTTTAAAAGCAGTTTTCCGTCTATGAATTTCCTCAAAAACGGTGCATTGCAAATCACCTACCATTTCAAATAAAAACATGTCAGTGGCATATTTTTCCTTTATCTGAGTCATAGCATTTTTTCTACAGCAGAAAGGTAATTCATGATATCCAGGTCCTACAGTTTTAGAATTTGATTGTCAGCATTTTCTCTCTTTTCTTCTTGTTTTATGAAGCATAATGGCCTTCTGTCATGGAGTTTGTTACAGTGGGATCTTGATAATGATGGCACACATGGTGATTTTGATTGATACATATAATCAGTATTTCCTAGGATTATAGTCATCATTTATTACACGAGAAGATAAGACTGTTAAAAGCTTGTGAAGAAAATCTTCGATTTAGTTGTTTTTGAGTCCTCTTGAAACAGTCTCAGAACAAAGTTTGTGACCAAGAGTAACTTATTTCTAAGTTAGGAATAAGAAACCTTTGGTCACCCCAGCTTTATAATCAATCACAATGTTAACTTAGATAAGTTATTTATTTTCCATGAGCTTCACCTCTCTCATGAGATCATTAAGAATTTCTTTTTTAAATTAGAAAATAAATAATATCATTGAGCTGTTTCTAGGTTTTTTTCTCATTTTAATAAAATAATTTGGGTTATATCATTACATATAAGTATACCAATGGGGCCTTATTGACAAGTTTGAGGGTCAAACAACAAAAGAAATTCCATGTATTAAGTATACTGTTGTTCCCTTTTAGGAGATTGTAAGAACAACGTTCTTGTACCAGGAACCATTCAAGTAAATGGCCATGGAGGACAGCCATCAAAACTTGTGAAGAGGGGACCTGGAAGGAAACCTAAAGTAGAAGTTAATACCACTAGTGGTGAAATTATACACAAGAAAAGGGGTAGAAAGCCCAAAAAACTACAGTATACAAAGACAGAAAATTTAGAGCAAAATAATGTGCATCCCATCAGAGATGAAGTAGTTCCTTCTTCAACATGCAATTTTCTTCCTGAAACTAATAATGTAAAGGAAGATTTGTTACAGAAAAAGAATCGTGGAGGTAGAAAACCAAAAAGGAAGATGAAGACACAAACAATAGATTCAGATCTCCTAGTCCCTACAAGTGTCAAGGTGCTAAGGAGAAGTAACCGAAAAAAGACAGATGATCCTATAGATGAGGAAGAAGAGTTTGAAGAACTCAAAGCCTCTGAACCCCACATGAGAACTAGAAACCAAGGTCGAAGGACAGCTTTCTATAATGAGGATGACTCTGAAGAGGAGCAAAGGCAGCTGTTGTTTGAAGACACCTCTTTAACTTTTGGAACTTCTAGTAGAGGACGAGTCCGAAAGTTGACTGAAAAAGCAAAAGCTAATTTAATTGGTTGGTAACTTGTACCAAAATATTTTACTTCAAATCTATAAAGCAGGTACAGTTAAGGAATAAGTAGAAAGAAGGCTTCTGCTGCTATGGTGGAGTAGGGAATGTTATCATTTGATTTGCAAAAAAAAAACAAAAACAAAAAAACTTACAAGACACTTCACTTCTTTAAATGAATATATATATATATAAATATATACATATATATTTTAAATGTTTGCTATTTATTGCCCTTAGATAGGTTATGCATTTTCACATTCATTTTATTCACTGTTTGAAACAAAGAAATTGATCTATAATGAATTCCCTGATTTATTTATAGAAAAGACAGTTCTGCTACACTCTTTAGGAGCATAATATTCCTAGTGATAGAGCATTTCATGTTAAAGTGAATTATTTTTAACCAAGCAAGGTACATTTCTATTGATACAAGTCATGCCCCTAAAAGACAGATGTTATACAGAGTAGCAGTGAATTAAGAAATGTTTCCTCTAAAAGATAAATATAAAATTTCCACCATTTGATACCCTAAAAAGTTTAATTTTAATTATAGAATGTTCATCTGCAAAGTATCTAGAGGAGGCTTTTGCTTTATTTCATTTCTGCCAAACTTAAGAGAAAATGTATTGATGAAGGGAAACATATCCACATTGGAAAACGTTTGACTGTCTAATTTTTCAGACCTTGATTCTTATATCACTCAATCTCTGTTTATTGTGCCAAAGACTGAGAATCAGTGCAGTGGAAAGCCTGTTTTTGACTGTCAGGACAGCATACACTTTTCGATATTGGAAAGGCTATATATTCTAAAGAGCAAGTTATTAAAGAGTTATGCTGAGATATATCTTTTTTTGGTACTAATAGAAAATAATGCACTGGTGGGTCCTTTGACAGAGATGTTCTAGAGGAAATGTTTAAGTGGTTAAAGGATTCAAGGAAAATACAGGAAAGAAGATACGGGATTTGATGTTTACTTGTTGATCTGGATTAATGTCATTTCTAAACTGTAGGCATATCTAATAGGCTAAAATGACTTACAAAGAAACGTGTCTGTGTGTGTATGTGTATATATTGATAAATGGGTATAATTAAATATATATACAAACACATACTTACATACTATTACCCAGGTATAAATTCTTTTTTCAGGATTTTTTAGATAGCAGTAGAATAAAAATAATTTTAAAATGTCATACTTTATAGTTTAATTTTAAGGGAAAAATTGGTTATTTTCAATTATTAAAGGTTAAAATAGGCCAAATCACTTTTTATGCAATCATGTTTTATACAGTGGTCTCATTGCACATTGTGTTTTTTCTGCACTTTTTACGGTATCCTTATCATGCTGGTATGTCAATATACACCCTAAAGAAAAACTCCATTTAATGATTGTGCCTTGTATTCTATTATTTTTTGCATCATCAGTAAAATTAAGTTGTCTATTGTAAATGATAATTATATGACTTAGGAGAATGTATTGCTATATGTACTGCTATGGAAAAGGAAAGCAGTTATTTATTTGTTTATGGTACAGTTAGTTATTTTATACCTTAAAAACCAACATAACTACCATTTCTATTGTTTAAAAATTACTGTCCATTTTTTTTTTTTTTTAATTTAAAGAATGTAGTATTTTCTGAGGACTGGTATGGTACAAAAATGTAACCAAAATTTTCAGATACTACATTTTTAAGAAGTGAGGATGGGGAAAATATGTATCAGCATGACCCTGATGTAGAAAAATAAAGTCTGCAATTGAACCTTGGCAAAATACATTACATAATATTTCTTTAATTATTTCTGATAAGGATAAATATTAGCTGTCATTTAACTGTCTTGAAGAATGCAAAGTGATACATTTGGGCTTTCTAGATCATTTGTAACTAAATTTGTACAGAAATTCTCCTGTGAAACTAAGTAAACCATTTTCCAGATCTTGACTGCATTGCTGTGATTTTGCAGTTAAAAAATAATTTCAAAATTTTCAGGTTTTTTGTATATTTATTTTTTTCTAACAAATATATTTAACTATAAAATTAAAATTCAATAGTTACACTCTTCATAATGCAGAAATGGTTGGCTGGATTGTATAGAAAAATGAGTCTTTCAATTACACCATTCTTGAAAATAATAGTGTATGTTTGAAATTTGTCTTTAATTAGTTGCTTTTGAAGGCAATCTATTTGAAATATGTAATTTCCTGATGTTATCTGCATTGTGTTAGAGACAATAATAGGCTATAAAATCAATTTTTGTAAAAAATAATGTACAGTTTTAAGTTGTGTACAGAAAAAGGAAGACCATACACAGTCTTAGGGTGGAATATACCTCTAGTACAGTGTATGTGTTAATTCCAACTCTTGAGCAAAGAAATGAGTATTTACCATCTTTCTTATAACACATAAATGTGTATTATTTGTGTTCTAAAGACACTGTATATTTATGACCTGATTTGGACATTATTAGACACTGGTTTCTTAGTAAAGCACAGTAACTTGGATGAGATTCTTTATAATCGAAACACTTAAACATGTATTAGTAATACCAATATATTTAGATTTTATATTTTTATAATTTAGCTTCTATACATTGCAAAAGTTGAATTAAGAAATTTAAGTAATCACCATATTTTTGTTTTCTTTACCACTTGGGAAAATAATCCTCTTTGAGGCAGTAACACTATGTATGTACTGTTGATAGGCCAGAAAGAAATGTTGGCAGTTGTCTTAGGTGAGCAATAAAAACATCTCAAATTTACTGGAAGTTCAGAAATAAAACTGTTACATGCATGGAAAGTGTAAACCAGTTTAGGTATTTCTAAGTACCCAATCCTAATATTCTCTTTCCCGACCCCAACATGCTCAAGTCCCCAATGAAAAGTTTAAAGTTCAAGTGGCACATTAGTTTTAAATATTCAGTCTAATCAGAGACTTACAACCCTGGGCAATAGTTATATAGCTTTTTAAAATGTTATCCTTTGTGACTTGCTGTAGTGGCATTGGACTATTTTCTGCATGTAATATGAACTGAAGATTTGTTGGCCTTGTTTAAATTGTTTTTATTGCACAGCTTCACTACAAATTTGAAGACTGTTTGGTGGCATTATTATAAAACTGTCTTCCTTCTTTAATGTAAGCAAATAACTGTACAGAATATTTGTGAGCTGGATTAGGTCACATCTGAGACTTGGGATTGGCTAAATTTAGTTATCACTTGGAATTGAATTACATAAGATACAGTGATCAGAGAAAATATCTTTGTGCAGCATGTATGTTAACATCTAGAACTGTCCCTCATCTGCAGTGCAGTAGATTAATCAGACATTTTAAGAAATGTATTCAAATATCATTTTTATCTTGTATGTTAGCAGCATTTACATGTTTTCCAATATGATTTGTACTATAAATTAATTTCTCTCCAGTTAACTGTTTACTTCAATTCTGACATTCCATTTTATACATATATATATATACTGTATATCTCTTTCAAAGGTCAGCTAGAAGTAATTATTTCAGTTTTCTATCTAATGAAAACAGATTTATTCTGAATGTTTTTGTTCACCTGAAACTTATTTTTGAGTAGGTTGAAAGGACCAAGATACTTGAGTGATTAAAGGGCTGTAAGTGTTCTGCTTATATGCAGGAGATACATGATTTTGAAAGTCATAATAGGGGAAGTCATTTTATCATCTGGTTACCCCTATTAACCTAAAAAGTATTTCTAACATAACAGATTGAGCAGTGGTTTTGTCACACTTAGGCGAGAATTTATTTTCCCATTAAAATTTGAAATTTTAATTTTAATTACACTTTTCTTTGCTTCCACTCTTATACTTTCCATTAGTTACCCTAATTTCCAGGTGATCTGAACTAAAATTAATACTACATTTACTAAGAAACTATTTTTGTTAATTATACTAAGCAGAGTGCTACAAATGAACAGTCATTATGCACTATGTATAGTACCAAGAAAAGGTCAAATTGAGTCAGAAGACCGTAAGTACCACTTTTGGCGCTCCAGAGATAAACCTTGTACACACTGCAGTAAAACAGTAAGTAGAAAATATGAGCTATAAATAGATATTATTTTTAGTTTTGATAGCTCTGTGTTGAAATACTTTTTTAATGCAGATAAAATTATCAGGAAATTAACCTTATGGCACAGACCAAATATGTAGTAGTGCATGGCTAAGTTTCTACAATTGAAGGAGCCAAGAAAATAGGTTCAAGATGGAGTATAGTACACATGCATATAAGGCAGATGCACACATGCTGGTTACTTTAAGATTGTGTGTGTTGATTAGTCACAATGATAGACTATAAAATGAGACAATACAAAGTTACATTTTTGGACCATATTAAAACTGTAAGAAGACAGGGGTCTTACTGAAGATCTTTTAGAAAACTAAAATCCTGTCACAGGATATTTAGACGTGTAGAATGTAGCTAAAATTTTTAAAAGTAACTGACCTAGAGGGTGAAAGTTGAAACTGACACATTTTGAAATTAAAACTATGCTTATTTTGTACAGAAAACAATGTTTAAACACAAGCAGATCTGTTGTATGTAACAAGTAACAGAGTTTAAAAACAAATTAATTATTTAGCTTTATTGAAGTTTGGTTTTTTCCTTCGGAACCTGGAGTATCATAAACAGCAGACTCACACCAGAATAGCAGTGCCCTTTCTTTTTGTACATATTGATTGGACCTTTCTTTACTGTTACGTGGACACTTTCTATGTTAGTTTTGATGAATAATTCTTTGAATCCTTTTATACAAACTAGAATGTATGTGTAAGAATTCCTGTCCCTGCAATGTAGTAACTACAAACTTATTTTTAAATAAATAGAAAACTTGTTTTTCTAAGCTATTTTGTAGAGCCTCATGATTTATTATTTGCTTTTTAAAATTTTTTTAGCAACACATAACACACTTACTACATAATTTCAACAAGCTGTTAACCAAAGTGATCATATGGCAGATACCATTATGTAAATGCTAGTTCATTAGAGTTTCCAGTGCCCTGTGTATTTTGCAAATTGTGAAAACTGTCAAAAGATTTTTGGGTTCCCGGATGTAATTTAATTCCAGAACAACTGAAGGTTAAACAAAAACTCATATGCTTTTTTATGTGTACATTTAATAAAACAATTTTATTGATTTCTCACTATGAGCAAGTCACTCTGATGAGTGATAAATAATTCGATATTCAGATACATTTGTAAGAGGTTTCAGTGGAACACTTTGCATATTTTCTCAAAAATGTGCAATTTCTGGAGAAAGAATGAAAGAATTTCACTTGTTAACTGCTTGTATTGAGGTTCATAAAGTTATTGCAGTTTTCCTAGAAATTTTGTCAGATTGGCATGCATTTTTACTAAGAATCCCAATTTTAGCGTGAAGACTATAAGATATGAAGACATAAGGCTATAGCAATTTAAATTAAGCACATGGAGTGATTTGTAATTTTGTGTTAATTTCTCCCTAAGATGTTTTGTTAAAGTGATTTTGGATAAAATCAATTTCTCAATTGAGGGAGGCAGGTAAAAAAGTATCAGCAGACTTTCTTTTAGAAGTCTGCTGATAACAATACCTAGTATATACTTAGAAGAACCAGCTAAGAAAAATTAACTTTCAGCAACCACTCTTTACTGGTTTCTCTTTAATAATACCAACTTTATGACCCAAGATTCTCTAGTATTTAATGGAAGTAAGATTAAAGAACAAAGCACAAAACCTTTGTTCCTTGCAATATAGTGCTGCATGTTTGTAATCAGTGTGTGCTAAATTTAACATATTTATCACTTACTGATTACTCTTTGGGAAAGGAATGGTGGAAGATTCATTGAAATACCTTTCTACCTAATTGGTCAGACATGCTGGCAGCACAGTGTAATGAAAAGAACTGGCTTGGAGTTGGGAAATGGTAGTTTGACTTTCATTCCTGACAGGAAGTAGAGGAACCCCAGCAAGGTCATAACTCTTAGAGCTTCATTTTCCTCGTCTGTAAACTTTTAAAATTTGATTAAATCATCTGTGAGATCTAATTCTGTTCAAATAGCCAGTGGTGGTAATCTCATTTGTATATTGTCTTCTGTGCTCATGGCTCAACCTTGGCTTTTATATTTAGTCCCTAAATAGAGTACAGCATTTAATGTGTAGCTTGCAGACAAGCTGTGTCTTGCGGCCATGACCTGATTGTTGTAAGTGTGAGGTTTTTTGAACCCTTAGAAAAAGGACTTTTGATGCTTTCACAACACAGTATTGTATTGCTATAAATTGTGAATTGCTTTAAAAATACATGTTTACTAATAAAAAGAAGTACAGGCACACTTTATTTTATTGTGCTTTGCATTATTACACTTAGCAGATAACTGGTAACCCTGTATCCAGCAAGGCTGTCAGTACATTTTCCCAATAGCAGGTGATAACTTCATGTGTCACATTTTGGTAACTGCAATATTTTCAATTTTTAAAATATCATATTTCTTCATGGTGATCTGTAATCATTTATGTCACCACTGTAATTGTTTTGTGGTTACCATAAACCTCACCCATATAACATAGTTAATATATGTTCTTTGTGTTCTGACTGTTGCAATGAATGGCCATTCCCCCATCTCTCTCCCTCTTTTTGGGGCCTCCTATTCCCTGAGATACACCAATATTGAAATTAGACCAATAATCACACTACCATGGCCTCTACATGTTCAAGTGAAGAGTCTCAAGTCTCTCACTTTAATCAAAAAGTAGCTGTGATTAAGCTTAGTGAAAAAGGCATCTCAAAAGCCAAGACATGCTGAAAGCTAGAACCTGTTGTGTAAGCAAAGGAAAGTTACTGAAGGAAGTTAAGCATGCTACTTCAGCGAACATATGAATGGTAAGAAAGAAAAACAACCTAATGGTTGGTAGGGAGAAAGTAGCAGTGGTCTGGGTAGAAGATCAAATCAGCCACAACGTCTGCTGAAGCCAAAACCTAATCCAGAGAAGCCCATTAAACCTCTTCAATTCTGTAAAGGTGAGAGAGGTAAGAAAGCTGCAAAAAAAAAAAAAAAAAAAAAAAAATCTAAGAAAAGAAAAAGGTTGAAAGCTAGCAGAGGTTGGTTCATGATATTTAAGGAAAGAAGCCATCTCTATAATAAAAGTGCAAGCGGGTGCTGATGAAGAAGCAAGTTATCCAGATGATTTAGCTAATATCATTGATGAAAGTCTACACAAATTTTCAATACATATTAAACTTTCTTATATTGGTACAAGGAACAATCTAGGACTTTTCATAGCTAGAGAGAAGTGAATGCCTAGCTTCAAAGGACAGGCTAACTCACTGGGGACTAATGCAGATGTGTTAAGATGAAGCCAATGCTTCTTTACCATTCCAAAAATTCTAGGACCCTTAAGAATTATAGTAAATCTACCCTACCATGCTCTATCAATGGAACAACAAAGCCTGTATGACAGCACATCTGTTTACAGCATGGTTTACTGAATGTTTTAAGCCCATTGTTAAGACCGACTTTTCAGAAAGGAAAAAAAAAAAAGATTCCTTTGAAAATACTACTGCTTGTTGACAACTTGGTCACCCAGGAACTCTGATGGGAATGTACAAGGTGATTAGTGTTTTCATGCCTGCTAACTGAACGTCCATTCTGCACCTTACAGTTCAAGGAGTAACTTTGATTTTCAAGTTTTGTTATTTAAGAAATACATGTTGTAAGGTTATAGCTTCCAGAGATTCCTCTGAGGAATCTGGTCAAAGTACAATGAAACCCTTCTGGAAATGATTCACCAATCTAGATGCCATTAAGAACATTCGTGATTCACTGGAGATCAAAATATCAACATTAACAGGAATTTGAAAGAAGTTGATTACAGCCTTCATGGACAATTCTAAGGGTTCAAGAATTCAATGGAGGACATCACTGCAGACATCATGGCAATAGCTCAAGAACTAGAATTGGAAGTGGAGCCTAAAGATGTGACTGAATTTCTCCAATCTCATGATAAAACTTGAATGGGCGAGGAGTTGATTTTTATGGATGAGCAAAGAAAATGGTATACTGGGATTAAATCTACTCTTGGAGAAGATGCTGTGAACATTGTTGAAATGACAACAAAGAACTTAAACACTACATAAATTTAGGTAATAAAGCAGCAGCTGTTTGAGAGGATTGACTCCAATTTCGAAAGTTCTGTGGGTGAAATGCTATCACACAGCATTGCACAAAGAAATCTTTTGTGAAAGGAAGATATCAATGGATGCAGCATACTTCAGTGTTATCTTAAGAAACTGACACAGTCACCCCAACCTCCAGC
Organism: Cacajao melanocephalus; assembly: GCA_963573385.1. Classification (NCBI taxonomy): domain Eukaryota; kingdom Metazoa; phylum Chordata; class Mammalia; order Primates; family Pitheciidae; genus Cacajao; species Cacajao melanocephalus. The sequence goes on along the minus strand of CAUYLG010023563.1, from coordinate 15,340 downwards.
AACCACCACCCTGATTAGTCAGCAGGCATCAATATTGGGGTGAGACCCTCCACCAGCAAAAAGATTCTGACTTTCTGAAGGATCAGATGATCATTAGCATTTCCTAGCAATAATGTATTTTTAAACTAAAATATGTACATTGTTTTAAAGACATAATTCTGTTTCACATGTAACAGACTAACAGTATGGTGTAAACATAATTTTATATGCACTAGGAAACCAAAAAGTTAGTGTGACTCACATTATTGCAATATTTATTTTATTTTGGTGCTCTGGAATCAAACCCAGAATATCTCCAAGATACCTGTACTAAAGTTTGTGGTTTTCCAGGAGACCTCTGGGAAATCTCCCAAAATAATCACACACACACACACACATAAAATTATTATTTTTTTGAGACAGGGTCTCTCTCTCTTGCCCAGACCGGAGTGTAGTGGTACAAATCATAGCTCACTGCAACCTTGAACTCCTGGACTCAGGTAAGCCTTTGGCCTCAGCCTCCTGAGTAGCTGGGACTACAGGTAGACACCACCTCACATGATATTTATTGACTGGTTAATTGATTGACTGATTGATTGATTGTAAAGACAGGAATTTCACTATATTGCCCAGGCTGGTCTCAAACTCCTGGGCTAAAGTAATCCTCTTACTTCGGCCTTCCAAAGTACTAAGATTACATGCATGGACCACTGAGCCAAGTCCATCCTGAAATTTTTATCTCATTTAACCTAAATTTAAATCCAATTAGGTGGTAAAACAATCAGTGGTTTTCAGAGAAAAATTAATCATTTGATCAAGATAGGATCTTGGGGTAGCTGAGGATAATAGTTGGTTTTCTATTTAATTATTTTTTATTTTATTTTTATTTCTTTTTTTGAGACAGAGTCTTATTCTGTTGCCCAGGCTGGAGTGCAGTGGTGCAGTCTTGGCTCACTGCAACCTCCACCTCCCCCATTCAAGCGATTCTCCTGCCTCAGCCTCCCAAGTAGCTGGGACTACAGGCGTGCACTACCTCACCTGGCTAATTTTTGTATTTTTAGGAGAGACGAGGTTTCACCATGTTGGCCAGGCTGGTCTCAAACTCCTGACCTCAGGTGATCCACCCGCCTTGGCCTCCCAAAGTGCTGGGATTACAGGGGTGAACCACCGCACCTGGCCACACAGTTATATTTCTCTGTCACTATTGTTCTTAGTTTTAGTGTCGGCTACCTATATTAATCACAAATTTTAATGAAAATAAGTTTCCAAGAGAAAACTGAAAGGATGGTAATTTAAAACTATCATATGCAAGTATTTTTGTAGAACAGCAAAGCTCATTAATATATATAGCAAAATTTTAAAACCTTGAAGTTGTAAAAATGAACATTTAAAAAAATATATGACTTGAAGACAGCAGCTCCATAGTGTACAAATAGAAACAAGTGTATGTATTCTTAAAATTATCCATAGTGAGCAGTATTTCAGTGTTGCTTGTAACTGAAATGTACTCAATTTTAAGTTACCTGAGGATCTTTAAAATTATGTTCAAGGTGGCATACTATAGAACAATTACTGTTATAAAAAACTTTGTCAAGGCTGGGCATGGTGGTGTACACCTGTAATCCCAGCAGTCTGGGAGGCCAAGAACTCTAAGCCCAGGAGTTCAAGACCAGCCTGGGCATTACGGTGAAACACCATCTCTGTAAAAAGTTAGCTGGGCATGGTGGCACATGCCTCTAGTCCCAACTACTCACTCGGGAGGCTCACATAGGAGGATTGCTTGAGCCCAGGAAGTTGAGGCTGCAGTGAGCTGAGATAGTGCCACTGCACTCCAGCCTGAGTGACAGAAGGAGAGCCTATCTCAAAAACAAAAAAAAAACCTATCAGAATTATAATTCAATTTATTTGAACACATGTTTTATGTTTTAGCTACTACAAGTATTATGTAAAAGTAATGTTAGCTTATAGGTTCAGTGGACCAATATAAGAAGTTTAGGTACTCTAGACTAACTTGTCCCTTCTTGAGAAAGCAAACCCAATCTTCATTTAACAAATTAAATGTATGCTTATATTATATTCCACATTTATACAGAAAAAAGGCTATTTTTAAAATATAATTTCAACTTTTATTTTAGATTCAGCGGGTACACGTGCAGGCTTGTTACCCAGGTACACTGCTGAGGTTTAGGGTACAGTTGATACTATAATGCAGGTACCAAGCATAGTACCCATAGTTTTTCCAATCCTTGTCTCCCTCCTTCCCTCCCCCATCTACTAGTCCCCAGTATCTATTGCTTTCATCTTTATATCCATGAGTAACCAATGTTTAGCTCCCATTTAAAAGAGAGAACATGTGGTATTTGACTTTTCTATTTCTGTATTCAGTTGGGATAATGGCCTTGAGGTGCATTCATGTTGCTGCAAATGATGACTTCATTTCTTATGACTGCTTAGTATCCCATGTTATATGTACCACATTTTATTTATCCAATCCATCTAGGTTTATTTCATGTCTTTTCTCGGATTAGTAGTGCTGTGATGTACAACTTGCCAAGATTGATCGTTAAATCCAAAACTTCAACAGACAATGACGAGTAATGAGATCAAAGTCATAAAAAGTCTTCCAGTAAAAAGAAAGCCTGGGACCTGATGGCTTCACTGATGAATTCTGCCAAACATTTAAAGAACTAACACCAATTGTACTGAAACTATTCCAAAAACTACAGGAGGGAATACTTCTAAACTCATACTCTGAGGCCAGTATTTCTTTAATACCAAAACCAGACAAAGACACATAAAAAAAGAAAGAAGAAAGAAAGAGAAAGAAAGAGAAGAAAGAAACTGCATATCTACATTTAAGAACAGAGACTTGCCTTAAGAGACTGGATTGCACACCTTTGCAACAGATGCGTTCTGATTCTTTGAACTTACAAAATAGTTAAACATAGTGGAATAAAGAAGGTGAACCATCAAAAAAAGAAAAAAATTACAGGCCAATATCTTTGATGAATCTTGATGCAAAAATCCTCAAAAAATACTTGCAAACGGAATTCAACAATAAGTGAAAAAAAATCATTCATTATGACCAAGTGGAATTTGTCCCTGGGATGGAAGGATAGGTCAACATATACAAATCAATCAGTGTAATACAGGACAGAATGACAAATGATCATTTAAATTGATGCTAAAAAAGCATTTGATAAAATTCAGTATTCCTTCATGATAAAAATGCTCAAGAAACTGGATATAGAAGATATACCTCAACATAATAAAAGCCATATATGACAGATCCACAGTTAGTACCATGTGGAATGGGAAAAACTGAAAGACTGAAAAGATCTGGAACACAAGGATGCCCACTCTCACCACTGCTATTCAACATAGTACTGAAAGTCCTAGCTAGAGCAATCAGACAGCAGAAGGAAATAAAGGGTATCCAAACTGGAAAGAAATAAGTCAAATTATTCTTGTTTGCAGATGATATCATCCTATATTTCAAAAACCTGAAGACCACACAGACACACACACACACACACAGACACACAGACACACACACACACAATTAGAACTAATATGCAAATTCAGTAAAGTTGCAGGATACAAAATGAACGTACAAAAATCAGTAGCATTTCTATATGCCAACAGTGAACAATCTGAAAAAGAAATTAAACAATCCCATTTATAATAACGACAAATAAAATTAAATATCTAGGAATTAACCAAATAAGTAAAAGGTCTCTATAAGGGAAACTATAAAACACTAGTGAAAGATATTGAAAAGGACACAAAAAATGGAAAGATTCCATGTTCATAGAGTAGAAGAATCAATATTGTTAAAATGTCCATACTACCCAAAGAATCTACAGATTCAAAACAAGTCCTATCAAAATACCAGTGACATACTTCTCAGAAATAGCAAAACAATTCTAACATTTATATATCATCACAAAAGACCCCAAATAGCCAAAACTATTGTAAAAGAAGGGAACTAAACTGGAGGAATTACATTATCTGACTTCAAATTATACTACAGAGCTATAGTAATCAAATCAGCATGGTACTGGCATAAAAACAGACACACATAGACCAATGGAACAGCATGTAGAACCCAGAAACAAGTCCACACACATACAGTGAACTCATTTTCGACAAAGGTGCAAGGATCATACAGCTGGGAAAAGACAGTTTTTTCAGTAAATGGTGCCTGGAAAACTGGATATTCATATGCAGAAGAATGAAACTTAGACCCCTATCTCTCACTATACAAAAATCAAACCAAAATGCATTAAAGACTTTAAGACCTCAAACTATGAAACTACTACAATAAAACATTAGGGGAGTGTTCCAGGACATTGTTCTGAACAAACATTTCTTGAGTAACAGCCACAGATGACCAAAGCAAAAATGGACAAATGGGATCACATCAAGTTAAAAAGCTACTGCACAGCAAAGGAAACAATCAGCAAAGTGAAGAGACAACCCACAGAATGGGAGAAGATATTTGTAAACTACACATCTAATAAGGGATTAATAAACAGGAGCTCAAACACCATTATAGGAAAAAAATCCAATAATCCAATTTTAAAATGACCAAAATATTTGAATAGACATTTCTCAAAAGACATAGAAATGGCAAACAAGCATATGAAAAGGTGCTTAACATCACTGATCAACAGAGAAATGCAAATAAAAACTACAATGGGATATCATCTCACCCCAGTTAAAATGGCTTTTATCCAAAAGACAGGCAATAACAAATGTTAGCAAGGATGTGGAGAAAAGGAACGGCATACACTGTTGGTGGGAATGTAAATTAGTACAACCACTATGGAGAACAGTTAGGAGGTTCCCCAAAAAACTAAAAATTGAGCTACCATATGATCCAGCAATCCCACTGCTGGGTATATACCCCCCAGCAAAAGGAAATCAGTATATCCAAGAGATATCTGCACTCCCATGTTTGCTGTAGCACTGTTCACAGTAGCCAAGATTTTGATGGAACCTAAGTGTCCATCAATAGATGAATGGATAACAAAATGTGGAACATATACATAATGGAGTACTATTCAGCTATACAAAAGAATGAGATCATGCAACAACATAGATGGAACTGAGGCCATTATGTTAAGTGAAATAAGCCAGGCACAGAAAGACAAACATCACATGTTCTTATTTGTCAGATCTAAAAATAAAAACAGTAGAATTCACGGAGCAAGGGGGTAGAGAATGGTTATCAGAGGCTGAGAAATGTAGTGAGAGGGTATACGGGAGGTGGGGATGGTTAAGGGGTATAAAAAAATTGAAACAATGACTAAGACCTAGTATTTGATAGCACAACAGGGTGTAATTAATTGTACATTTAAAAATTACTTAAAGAATAGAATTAGTTTGGAACACAAAGGATAAATACTTAAAGGAATGGATACCTCATTTTACATGATGTGATTATTACACATTGCATGTCTGTATCAAAACATCTCATGTATCCCATAAATATATACACCTACCATGTACCCAGAAAAATTAAAATAAAAAATTTAAAACAGATAGTACCATGATGAACATACGAGTGCATGTATCTTTTAGTAGAATGATTTGGATATATACCCAGTAAGGGGATTGCTGGATCAAATGGTAGTTTTTTAAGTTCTTTGGAAAATTTCTAAACTGCTTTCCACAGTGGCTGAACTAATTTACATTCCTGCAAACAGTGTATAAGCATTCCCTTTTCTTTGTAGCCTGATCAGAATCTGTTGTTTGACTTTTTAGTAATAGCCATTCTGACTGGTGTGAGATGTTATCTCATTGTGGCTGTGATTTGCAATTCACTGATGATTACTAATGTTGAGTATTTTTTGATCTTCACCCTCCACCCCTAAGTAAGTAGATACCCAGTGTCTATTATTCTTTCTTTGTGCTCATATTTAATGAGTGTTTATTTCCCACTTATCAGTAAGAACATACAGTATTTGATTTTCTGTTCCTGTGTTAATTTGCTTAGCATAATGGTCTCCAGGTACATCCATGTTGCCACAAAGGACATAATTTTGTTCTTTATTATGGCTACATAGTATTCCATGGTGTACATGTACCACATTTTCTTTAGCCAGTCCACAAGTGATGGGCATCCAGGCTGATTTCATCTTTTTGCTATTATAAATACTGCTGTGATGAACATATATGTGCATATGTCTTTATGACAGAATGATTTATATTCCATTGCGAATATACCGAGTGATAGGATTGCTGAGTTGAGTAGTAGTTCTGTTTTTAAATTATTTGAGAAATCTCCAGATTGCTTTCCACAGGGGTTGAACTAATTTACATTCCTACCAGCAGCAGTGTATAAGTGTTTCCTTTTCTCTGCAGCCTTGCCAGAATCTGTTATGTTCTGGCTTTTTAATAATAAGTATTCTGCTGGTGTGAGAGGGTATCTCATTGTGGTTTTGATTTGCATTCCTCTAATGATTGGTGATGTCGAGTGTTTTTTCATATGCTTGTTGGCCACGTGTATATCTTCATTTGAGAAGTGTCTGTTCATGTCTTTTGTCAATTTTTGAATGAGATTGTTGGTTTTTTGCTTGCAGATTTGTTTATTTTCCTTCTAGATTCTAGATATTAGATCTTTGACAGATGCATAGTTTGCAAATATTTTCTCCCATTCTGCAAGTTGTCTGTTTACTTTGTTGATATTTTGTTTTGCTCTGCAAAAGATCTTTAGTTTAATTAAGTCCCACTTGTCAATTTTTGTTTTCGTTTCAATTGCTTTTGGAATCTTTGTCATGAAATCTTTACCAGGGCCAATCTGCAGAATGGTATTTCCTAAGTTTCCTGCTAGCGTTTTTATAGTTTTAGGTTTTACATTTATGTCTTCAGTCTATCTTAAGTTGATTTTTGTATATGGTGAAAGGAATGAGTCCAGTTTCAAACTTCTGCATGTTGTTAGCTAGTTATCATAGCACCGTTTACTAAACAGGGAATCCTTTGACCATTGCTTGTTATTCTCAGCTTTGTCAAAGATCAGATGGCTGAAGCTGTGTGACATTATTTCTGGGTTCTTTATTGTGTTTCATTGGTCCATGTATCTGTTTTTGTACCAGTACCATCCTATTTTGGTTACTGTAGCCTTGTTTGAAGTCAGGTAATGTGATTCCTTTGGGTTTGTTCTTTTTGCTTAGAATTGCTTTGGTTATTTGGGCTCTTTTTTGGTTCTCTATGAGTTTAGAATACTATGTTCAAATTTTGTGAAAAATGTCATTGGTTGTTTGTGTCTTCTCTGATTTCTTTCAGCAGGGTTTTGTAATTCTCTTTGTAGAGCATGTGTCTACACCTCCCTGGTTTGCTGTATTCCAGGGCATTTTATTCATTTAAGGCTATTGTGAATGGGATTCCATTCTTCCTTTTTTTTTTTTTTTTATTATACTTTAAGTTCTGGGGTACATGTGCAGCTGGCGCAGGATTAATACCTAGGTATACATGGTGGTTTGCTGCATCCATCCTCCTGTCATCTACATTAGATATTTCTCCTAATGTTATCCCTCCCCAATCCCCCTACCCCCTGCTATCCCTCCCCTAGCTCCCCTGCCCCCAACAAGCCCTGGTGTGTGATGTGCCCCTCCTTGTGTCCATGTGTTCTCACTGTTCAACACCCACTTATAAGCGAGAACATGCAGTGTTTGATTTTCTATTCCTGTGTCAGTTTTCTGAGACTGATGGTTTCCAGGTTCATCCATGTCCTTGCAAAGAACGTGAAATCATCCTTTTTTATGGCTGCATAGTATTCCATGGAGAATACGGGGCCACATTTTCTTTATCCAGTCTACCAATGATGGGCATTTGGATTGGATTCAAGTCTTTGCTATTGTACCACAATGAACATATGTGTGCAGGTGTCTTTATAAAAGAATGATTTATAATCCTTTAGGTATATACCCAGTAATGGGATTGCTGGGTCAAATGATATTTCTAGTTCTAGATCCTTGAGGAATGGCCACACTGTCTTCCACAATGGTTGAACTAATTTACACTCCCACCAACAGTGTTTAAGTGTTCCTATTTCTCCACATCCTCTCCAGCATCTGTTGTCTCCTGATTTTTTAATGATCACCATTCCAGCTGGCATGAAATGGTATCTCCATGTGGTTTTGATTTGTATTTCTGTAGTGACCAGTGATGATGAGCTTTTTTTCATATGTTTGTTGGTTGCATAAATGTCTTCTTTTGAAAAAGTTTCTGTTCATATCCTTCACCCACTTTTTGATGGTGTTTTTTTCTCATAAATTTGTTTTAGTTCTTTGTAGATTCTGGATATTAGCCCTTTGTCAGATGAGTAGATTGCAAAACTTTATTCCCATTCTGTTGGTTGCCGGGTCACTCTAATAATAGTTTCCTTTGCTTTGCAGAAGCTCTTTAGTTTAATTACATCCAATTTGTCTATTTTGACTTTTGTTGCCATTGTTTTTGGTGTTTTAGTCATGAAGTTCTTGCCTATGCCTATGTCTGGAATGGTATTGCCTAGGTTTTCTTCTAAGGTTTTTATGGTATTAGGTCTCATGTTTAAATCTTTAATCTATTTGGAGTTAATTTTTGTATAAGGTGTGAGAAAGGGGTCCAGTTTCACCTTTCTGCATATAGCTAGCCAGTTTTCCCAACATCATTTATTAAATAGGGAATCCTTTCCCCATTGCTTGTTTTTTTTCAGGTTTGTCAAAGATCAGATGGTTGTAGATGTGTAATGTTACTTCTGAGGCCTCTGTTCTGTTTCATTGGTCTGTATCTCTGTTTTGGTACCAGTACCGTGCTGTTTTGACTACTGTAGCCTTGTAGTTTAGGTTGAAGTCAGGTAATGTGATGCCTCCAGCTTTGTTCTTTTTTCCTAGGATTGTCTTGGCTATGCGGGCTCTTTTTTGGTTCCATATGAAGTTTAAGGTTGTTTTTTCCAGTTCTGTGAAGAGGTTAATGGTAGCTTGATGGGGATAGCACTGAATCTATAAATTACTTTCAGAAGTATGGCCACTTTCACGATATTGATTCTTCTAACCATGAGCATGGAATGTTTTTCCAAATGTTTGTGTTCTCTCTTATTTCCTTGAGTAGTGGTTTGTAGTTGTCCTTGAAGAGGTTGTCCTTCACATCCCTTGTTAGCTGTATTCTTAGGTATTTTATTCTCTTTGTAGCAGTTGTGAATGGGAGTTCACTCATGATTTGGCTGTTTGTCTGTTATTGTTGTATAGTAATGCTTGTGATTTTTGCACATAGATTTTATACCCTAAGACTTTGTGGACGTTGCTTATCAGCTTAAGGAGATTTTGAGCTCAGATGATGGGGTCTTTTCAATTACAATCATAACGTCTGCATACAGAGACAATTTGACTTCCTCTTTTCCTAATTGAGTACCCCTTCTTTGTTTTTATTGCCTGATTGCCCTGGCCAGAACTTCCAATACTATGTTGAATAGGAGTGATGAGAGAGGACACCCTTGTCTTGTGCCAGTTTTCAAAGGGAATGCTTCCAGTTTTTGACCATTCAGTATCATATTGGCTGTGATTTTCTCATAAATAGCTTTTATCATTTGAGATATGTTCCACTGATACCAGTTTATTTAGAGTTTTTAGCATAAGGGACTGTTGAATTTTGTTGAAGGCCATCTGTTGAGATAATCATGTGGTTTTTGTCTTTGGTTCTCTTTATGTGATGGATTATATTTATAGATTTGCATATGTTAAACCAGGCTTGAATCCCAGGGGTGAAGCTGACTTGATCGTGATGGATAAACTTTTTGATGTGCTGTTGCATTCGGTTTGCCAGTATTTTATTAAGGATTTTTGCGTCAATGTTCATCATGGATATTGGTCTGAAATTTTCTTTTTCAGTTGTGTCTGCCAGGTTTTGCTATCAGGATGATGTCGGTCTCATAAAATGAGTTAGGGAGGATTCCCTCTTTTTGTACTGTTTGGAATAGTTTCAGAAGGAGTGGTACCAGCTCCTTTTTGTGCCTCTGTTAGAATTTGGCTGTGAACCCATCTGCAGCTGGACTTTTTTTGGTTGGTAGGCTATTAATTGCCACCTCAAATTCAGACCTTGTTATTGGTTTGTTCAGGGACTCAGGTTCTTCCTGGTTTAGTCTTGGGATGATGTAAGTGTCCAGGAATTTATCAATTTCTTCTAGGTTTACTGGTTTATGTGCATAGAGGTGTTTGTAGTAATCTCTGATGGTAGTTTGTATTTCTGTGGAATCGGTAGTGATACCCCATTTATCATTTTTTATTGTAGCTACTCGGTTCTACTCTCTTTTTTTTTTTATTAGCCTGGCCAGCAGTCTATCTATTTTGTTGATCTTTAAAAAAAACTAACTCCTGGATTTATTGATTTTGGAGGGTTTTTTGTGTCTTTATCTCCTTCAGTTCTGCTCTGATCTTGGTTATTTCTTGCCTTCTGCTAACTTTTGAGTTTGTTTGATCTTGCTTCTCTAGTTGTTTTAATTGTGACATTTGGGTGTCAGTTTTAGATCTTTCCTCGCTTCCCATGTGGGCATAGTGCTATGAATTTCCTCCTAGATTCTGCTTTAAATGTCTGTGTCCCAGAGATTCTGGTATGTTGTGTCTTCATTCTCATTTGTTTCAAAGAACAGCTTTATTTCTGCCTCCATTTCATTATTTATCCAGTAGTCATTTAGGAGCAGGTTGTTCCGTTTCCAAGTAATTGTGTGGTTTTGAGTGAGTTTCTTAATCCTGAGTTCTAATTTGATTGCGCTGTGATCTGAGAGACTGTTATGATTTTTGTTCTTTTCCATTTGCTGAGGAGTGATTTACTTCCAATTATGTGGTCAATTTTAGAGTAAGTGCGATGTGGTACTGAGAAGAACGTATATTCTGTGGATTTAGGGTGGAGAGTTCTGCAGATGTCCATTAGGTCCGCTTGGTCCAGATCTGAGTTCAAGTCCTGGATATCCTTGTTAATTTTCTGTCTTGTTGATCTAATACTGACAGTGGAGTGTTAAAGTCTCCCACTCTTATTGTGTGAAAGTCTAAGTCTCTTTGTAGGTCACTAAGAACTTGCTTTATGTATCTGGGTGCTCCTGTATTGGGTGCAAATATATTTAGGATAGTTAGCTCTTCTTGTTGCATTGATCCTATTACCATTACGTAATGCCTGTTGTCTCTTTTGATCTTCGTTGGTTTAAAGTCCATTTTATCAGAGACTTCTATTGCAACTGCTGATTTTTTTGCTCTCCATTTGCTTGGCAAATCTTCCTCCATCCCTTTATTTTGAGCCTATCTGTGTCTGCATGTGAAATGGGTCTCCTGAATACAGCACACCGATGGGTCTTGACTTTTTATCCAATCTGCCAGTCTGTGTTTTTTGGATTGGGGCATTTAGCCCATTTACATTTAAGGTTAATTTTGTTATGTGTGAATCTGATGCTGCCGTTTTGATGCTAGCTGGTTGTTTTGCCAGTTAGTTGATGCAGTTTCTTCATTGTGTTGATGGTTTACAATTTAGTATGTTTTTGCAGTGGCTGGTACCTGTTGCTCCTTTTCATGCTTAGTGTTTCCTTCAGGAGCTCTTGTGAGGCAGGCCTGGTGGTGACAAAATCTCTCAGTAATTGCTTGTTCGTAAAGGATTTTATTTCTCCTTCACTTGCAAAGTTTAGTTTGGCTGGATATGAAATCTGGGTTGAAATTTTTTTCTTTAAGTATGTTGAATATTGGCCCCCACTCTCTTCTGGTTTGTAGGGTTTCTGCTAAGAGATCTGCTGCGAGTCTGATGGGTTTCCCTTTGTGCATAACCTGATCTTTCTCTCTGGCTGCCCTTAGCATTTTGTCCTTCATTTCAACCCTGGTGAATCTGACGATCATGTGCCTTGGACTTGCTCTTTTTGAGGAATATCTTTGTGGTGTTTTCTATATTTCTTGAATTTGAATGTTGGCCTGCCTTGCTAGGTTGGGGATATTCTCCTAGATAATAGCCTGAAGAGTGTTTTCCAGCTTGGATTCATTCTCCCCATCACATTCAGGTACTCCGATCAAACGTAGATTAGGTCTTTTCACATAATCCCATATTTCTTGGAGGCTTTGTTCATTTCTTTTCACTCTTTTTTCTCTAGTCTTACCTTTTCATTTTGTTTCATTGAGTTGATCTTCAATCTCTGATATCCTTTCTATCACTTGATCAATTCAGTTATTGAAACTTGTATATGCTTCATAAAGTTCTCATGCTGTGTTTTTCAGCTCCATCAAGTCGTTTATGTTCTTTTCTAAGCTGTTCATTCTAGTTAGCCTTTCGTCTAACCCTTTTCAAGGTTCTTCGCTTCCTTGCATGGGTTAGAGCATATTCCTTTAGCTTGGATAAATTTTTTATAAGAAGCCTGCTTCTGTCAATTCGTCAAACTCATTGTCCATCCAGTTTTGTTCCCTTGCTGGTAAGGAGTTGTGCTCCCTTGGAGGAGAAGAGGCATTCGGTTTTTTGGCGATTTTGGCCTTTTTGCACTGGTTTCTTCCCATCTTCATGGATTTATCTACCTTTGGTTTTGAAAGTTGGTGACTTTCTTATGGGGTCTCTGAGTGGACATCCTTTCTGTTGCTGATGAGCCTATTTCTTTCTGTTTTTTAGTTTTCCTTCTAACAGGCCCCTCTGCTGCAGGACTGGCTGGAGGTCCACTCCAAATCCTGCTTGCCTGGGAATCACCTGTGGGGGCTGCAGAACAACCCTGATTGCTGCCTATTCCTTGCTCTGGTAGCTTTGTCCCAGACGGGTACCCATCAGATGTCAGCCAGAGATCTCCTGTATGAGGTGTTTCTTAGGTTATACGGGGGTTAGGGAGCCACTTGAGGAGGCAGTCCGTCCCTTATCAGAGCTCAAGTGTTGTCTGGGAGCTCCGTTGCTCCCTTCAGAGCTGCTGGGCAGGGACATTTACGTCTGTTGAAGTAGAACTCATAACCACCCTTTTCCCCAGGCTCTCTGTCCTGGAAAGGTGGGGCTTTATTTATGAGTCGCTGATGGGCTGCTGCCTTTTTGAGATGCCCTACCCAGCAAGAAGTGAGTCTAGTCACAGTCTGCCTGCAGAGGCCTTGCTGAGCTGCCACCGGCTTCACCCAGCTACTGTGTAAACTTCCCAGGAACTTCGTTTACACAGGCAAAGTTATAACCACATCAGTAATGGTGGATGCCCCTCCCCCCACCGAGCTAGACCGTCCTGGGTTGAGCTCAGACTTCTGGGCTGGCTGTGAGAATCTCAAGCCAGTGGGTCTTAGCTTGCTGGTCTTTGTGGGGCTGGGACCCGCCAAGCCAGATCACCTGGTTCCCTGCTTTCAGCCCCCTATTTTTTCAGGGGAATGAGCAGTTCTGTCTCACTGGCATTCCAGGTGCTGGCTAAAATGGCCACACAGTTTTGTGCTGGAAACTTGGGGCGCTGGTGGTGGTGTAGTAGGCACCAGTGAGAATTTCCTAGTCTGCGGGTTGTAAAGACCATGGGAAAAGCGCAATATCTGAGCTGGAGTCCCAGAGTGCCCGAAAAAGTCCCTAATGGCTTCCCTTAGCTAGGAGGGTGAGTTCTACAGCCCTTTGCGCTTCCTGGGTGAGGCAGCCACTGTCTAACCAGTCTCATTGAGGTGCACCTGGTACCTCAATTGGAAATGGGGAGATCGCTGACCTTCTGTGTCATTCTAGCTGGGAACTGTGCACTGGAGCTGTTTCTATTCAGCCATCTTGGTGGAAGTCCTCTTTTTTTTTTTGAGATGGAGTCTTGCTCTGTTACCCAGGCTGGAGTGCAGTAGTGTGATCTTGACTCACTGCAACATCTGCCACCTGGGTTCAAGATTCTCCTGCCTCAGCCTCCCATGTAGCTGAGACTACAGGTGTGTGGCACTATGCCTGGATAATTTTTGTAATTTTGGTAGAAATGGGGTTTCACCATGTTGGCCAGACTGGTCTTGAACTCCTGACCTCAGGTGATCTGCCTGCCTTGGCTTCCCAAAGTGCTGGGATTACAGGTTTGAGCCACTGTGCCCTGCTGGGATTGCATTCTTGATTTGGCTTTCAGGTTGGACATTATTGGTGTATAGGAATGCTACTGATTTTTGTGCATTGATTTTGTATCCTTTTTTTTAATTGCATTTTAGATTTTGGGGTTCATGTAAAGAACATGCAAGCTTGTTGCATAGCTACACACATGGCAGTGTGATTTGCTGTCTTCCTCCCCCTCACCTATATCTGGTATTTTTCCCTGTGCTATCTCTCCTCAATTCCCCACCCCCCGCTGTCCCTCCCCTATTTCCCCCAGACAGACCCCAGTGTGTGATGCTCCCCTCCCTGTGTCCATATGTTCTCACTGTTCAACACCCACCTATGAGTGAGAACATGCAGTGTTTGATTGTCTGTTCTTGTGTCAGTTTGCTGAGAATGATGGTTTCCAGGTTCATCCATGTCCTTACAAAGGACATGAACTCATCGTTTTTTATGGCTGCATAGTATTCCATGGTGTATATGTGCCAAATTTTCCCTGTCCAGTCTATCATCAAAGGGCATTTGGGTTGGTTCCACGTCTTTGCAATTGTAAACAGTGCTGCAATGAACATTCGTGTACATATGTCCTTATAGTAGAATGATTTATAATCCTTTGGCTATATACCCAGTAATGGGATTGCTGGGTCAAATGGAATTTCTATTTCTAGGTCCTTGAGGAATCGCCACACTGACTTCCACAATGGTTGAACTAATTTACACTCCCACCAACAGTGTAAAAGTGTTCCTATTTCTCCACATCCTCTCCAGCATCTGTTGTCTACAGATTTTTCAGTGATCACCATTCTAACTGGCATGAGATGGTATCTCAATGTAGTTTTGATTTGCATTTCTCTATTGACCAGTGATGATGAACGTTTTTTCATATGTTTGTTAGCCTCATGTATGTCTTCTTTTGTGAAGTGTCTGTTCATATCCTCTGCCCACTTTTGAATGGGCATATCTGTTTTTTTCTTGTAAATCTGTTTTAGTTCTTTGTAGATTCTGGACATCAGCCCTTTGTCAGATGGGTAGACTGCAAAAATTTATTCCCATTCTATTGGTTGTCGATTCACTCTAATGACTTTCTTTAGCTGTGCAGAAGCTGTGGAGTTTGATTAGGTCCCATTTGTCTATTTTGGCTTTTGTTGCCAATGCTTTTGTTGTTTTTGTCATGAAATCCTTGCCTACACTTATGTCCAGAATGGTTTTGCCCAGCTTTTCTTCTAGGGTTTTTATGGTGTTAGGTCTTATGTTTAAGTCTTTAATCTATCTGGAGTTAATTTTAGTGTAAGGTGTCATGAAGTGGTCCAGTTTCTGCTTTCTGCACACTGCTAGCCAGTTTTCCCAACACCATTTG
>CAUYLG010023561.1:0-16314 GCA_963573385.1 Cacajao melanocephalus | reverse complement strand
ATACCATCTCATGCTAGTTAGAATGACGATCATTAAAAAATTAGGAGACAACAGATGCTGGAGAGGATGTGGAGAAATAGGAACACTTTTATACTGTTGGTGGGAGTGTAAATTAGTTCAACCATTGTGGAAGACAGTGTGACAATTCCTCAAGGATCTATAAATAGAAATTGCATTTGACCCAGCAATCCCATTACTTGGTATATATCCAAAGGATTACAAATCATTCTATTATAAAGACACATGCACACGTATGTTCATTGCGGCACTGTTTACAATAGCAAAGACCTATACCCAACCCAAATGTCCATCAATGATAGACTGAACAAGGAAAATGTGGCACATATATACCATGGAATACTATACAGCCATAAAAAACGATGAGTTTGGGTCCTTTGTAGGGACATGGATGAATCTGGAAATCATCATTCTCAGCAAAGTGACACAAGATCAGAAAATCAAACATTGCATGTTCTCAATCATATGCAGGTGTTAAACAATGAGAACACATGGACACAGGGAGGGGAGCATCACACACTGGGGTCTGTTGGTGGGGACTAGGGGAGGGACAGCGGGGGGTAGGGACTTGGGGAGGGATAACAAGAGGAGAAATGCCAGATATAGGTGATGAGGATGGAGGCAGCAAACCACATTGCCATGTATGTACCCATGCAACAATCCTGCATGTTCTGCACATGCACAATTATATATATATAAAATTGCACTTTAGGTTCTGGGGTACATGGGGTATACATGCAATTATATATATATATATATATAATTATACATAATTACTTTACATATATATAATTTTACACATATATAATTGTATATATATAATTTTATATATAATTATATATATTTTACATATATAATTACATATGTGTACATATGTAATTATATATGTAAAATATATAATTATATATAAAATTATATATATTATATATAATATATATTAAATATATATGACAAATATATAATTATATATATGTAAAATATATATATGTATAAAATCTTCCTGAGTTCTATTATATATGTATATATACATATTATATATGTATATATAAAATCACTTCATAAATTTTTATTCAAAGCAGCCCATTTCTTTCCATCCCTTTCAACAATCTTCATTCAGTGCCTTATATAAATTATATAACAGTTTTCTAATAAATGACAATATTCTAGCTTAGTAGACAACATACAAAATGGAAAGGGAGAGTTTTGCACAGTCTTAAAGTAATAATAGCTAAATAAAATATAATCAATTTAAAGATGAGGACTCTATTGAATTACCACACAATGTGAACACTTTCCATATAATTAACTGTTGTTTAGGCTATATATTGACTATGACAGCCCTCTGGTTTCCCTGTAGGTAGAAAACATACTGGTTTGGCAAATGTTTTACTTACTATCAATTGCTTTTCTATGGATAGTTTCTCTTCCTTTGCAGTGAATTCAACACAATCCACTTTAAAACAACACATGTTTGTTGAGTAATCACTACATATAAGGCAATATGTTAGGCCTGAGAAGAAAAACAAAAATAAGCCTCAATACTTTCTCAAGAAGGTAATAAAAAGGGATGAAATGTATGTGCAAATTATGATAATCTGTGGCAGAAGATAAGTGAATGAACACATTTCATCTGGGTGGAAAACTTTTGTTTTACATTTGTAATGATACCAGAAGGTAGGCAAGATTTAAAGGACTGAGACAAGGGAAGGAGTTTCCAGGAAAAGGGAACACTATCTATGAAAATATGAGGCAGATAATCTTGGAGTGTGTCTTAGTTTTTTCAAGTTTCTATAACAAAATATAAACCAGGTGGCTTATAAACAACAGCAGTTTATTTCTCACTGTTTTAGATGCTGGTCCAAGATCAAGGCACCAGCAGATACAGTGTCTGGTAAGAAACCATTTCGTGGCTCATAGCTAACACCTTTCTTGCTGTGTCCTTTCATGGTAAAAAGGGCTATGTAGCTCTCTGGAGTATCTCTTCTAAGTGTACTAATACCTGTCATGAGGGTGGAGCCCTCATTGTCTAAAACCTTCTAAAGGCCTCAACTCCTAATACTATCACCTTGGGCATTAGAATTTTACCATATAAATTTTGGGGGGACATAAACATTGAGACTATAGCAGAGTGTTTTCAGGGGAGAATGAGAGATGTGGCTGACAGAAATTTAAGGGATCACAATAGAGTAGGATTAGTCTGCACAGTAGCCATTAGCCAAATGTAGCTCTTAAGCACTTGAAAGATGGCTAGTCTAAATGGAAATTTTCTGTAAATGTAAAATACATACCAGATTTTGGACACTTAATTTTAAAAACTAAAATATCACATTATATTTTTATATTGATTACACATTACAAAATATTTTCAATAAAATAGATTACTAGAATTAACTTCATCTATGCCTTTCTACTTTTTCATGTGCACACCAGATAATTTTAAGTTACATATGTTGTGCGTATTCTTTTTCTGCAGAATAACATTGGGCCAAATTATGGCAAAATTTGACTATCAGACAAAGCTCCCCAGTAACACTTGCTGCCACTGCAGACTCCCATAGCCTAGGCCACCAAGGTTTCCCACAGTCTTCACAGATGGTGACCTCAGTTGACAGAGCTACGTGGAGACTATATCACTGCACCCTCCCCATAACTGCAGCCACTGCACCCCACCAGCCAGCACCCTCACACACACCTGCAAGTGGCTTCCCCACTGAAGCCAGTCCATAAAATCTGGAAATGTATACTGCTCCCTCAAATGTGCAGATATATATGCAAAGCCATAGAAACATGAAAAAGAAACAAAGAAACAAAGGAACAAAGTAATTGTCCAGTTACTAACCACCTTAAAATGGAGATTAGGAATTGTCTGAAAATGGAATCAAAATAATTATTTTAATGTAGCTCACTAAGATACAAGATAACACAAACACCTCAACAAAATCAGAAAAATACATAAAATAGGAAGTTCAAAATTGAAATCATAGATGAGCCAAACAGAAATCCTGTAGCTGAAGAATACCGTAAATAAAATGAAAAATAAAAAGCAATAGAGAACTTCAACAACAGATGAGATCAATCAGAATAAAGAACTGGTGAACTCAAAGATAAGGCTTTTGAAATTATTCAATCTGAGGAGAACAAAGAGAAAAAAGAATGACAAAGAGTAAGGAAACCCTGCAGAACTCATGGGCCACCATTAAATGAACAAATATACACATTATAGGAGTTTTAGAAGGAGAAAAGAGAGAAAGGGAAAGACATTTATTCAAAGAATTAATGACTACCAACTTCCCAAATCTTGGAAGAGAAGTAAACATCCAAAGTCCATGAAGCTCATAGGTTCCCAGATAGTTTTTACCCAAAGATGACTTTACCATGATACATTGTAATCAAAATGTCAAAACTCAGAGAATTTTGAAAGCAGCAAAAAAGAAGTGACTTGTCACATAAAATAAAACCTCTAAGGTTATCAGCATATTTATCCTGCAGATCAGGAGAGAATGGGAAGATATATTCAAAATTATGAAAGAAAAAATTCACCACGGAGAATACTTTAACTAGCAAAGCTGTCCAGAAATAAAGGAGAGATACTTTCTCAGATTAAAAACAAAACAAAACAAAACAAAACAAAACTGAGCAAGTTCATCATTCCTAGACCTGCCTTATAAGAAATGCTAAGGAGAATTTTTCAAGCAAATGAAATGAAAGAATGCTAGTTTGTAACATAAAAATATATAATTCACTGGTAAAGTAAATGTATAGTCAAATTCAGAATTATTTAGTACTATAAATCTTGTGTAAATCACTTTTAAACTCTAGTATATATGTTAAAAAACAAAATATTTAAAAATAATTGTAGCTACAAAATTTTGTTAACAGATATACAATATAAAACAAGTTGAGATATCAAAAACAAAATATGGAGTGTAAAGAAGTAAAAGTTGAGACCTTTTGTGTGCTATTTAAAGTTTTATCATCTTTAAATAAACTGTTACATTATGTTTCATGTAAACCCCATGGTAACCACAAGGCAGAATCCTACAGTAGATACACAGGAGATAAAAAGAAAGTAATCAAAGCACACCAATATAAAAAATCATGAAATTGCAAAGAAAGGGAGTAAGAGAGAAACAAAGGAACTACAGCACAGTCAGAAACATTTAACATAATGGCAATAGTAAATCTCTAGCTATAAATAATTACTTTAAATGTAAATAGATTAAATTCTTAAATCAAAAGGCCTAGAACAGCTAAATGGATTTAAAAAAAAAAAAAAACAATTACATGGTGCTTACAGCAGACTCACTTTAGCTTTAAGGCCATACATAGGCTGAAAGTGGAGGTATAGCAAAAGACATTCCATGCAAATATTAGCCAAAAGAGAGCAAAGTGTTTACACTTACATCAGACAAAATAGACTTTAAGTCAAAAACTGTCATAAGAGACACAAAAAGTCATTGCATAATGATAAAGGTGTCAGTTCATCAAAAAGACATAACTGTAAATATATATGTACATAATATCAGAGCACCTAAATATATAAAACAAATATTAACAGATCCCAAGGGAACAATACATAACAATTCAATAATAGTAGGAGACTTCAATACCCTACTTTCAACAATGGACAGATCATTCTAACAGAAAAATTAATATAAAAGCATTGGAGTATTGGACTTAAAGTTCATTTTACACCAGCCAGACTTAACAGATATATACAAAACATTCTATCTCAAAGCAGCAGTATACACATTCTTTTCAGGCATACATAAAACATTCTCCAGTATGGACCAAATGTTAGGCCACAAAACAAATCCTAAATTTAAGAAGATTGAAATCATACAAAGTGTCTTTTTTCAATAACAGTGGTATGAAATTAGAAATTTATAACAGGAGAAAAACTGGAAGGATCCAAAATATGTGGTAATTAAACACATTCCTGAACAATTGGTGGATCAAAAAAAGAAGTCAAAATGGAAATTTAAATTATCTGAGACAAATGAAAATGGAAACTCAATATACCAAAACTTATGAAACGCAGCAGAAGCAGTAATAAAAGGGAAATTAGTAGCAACAAATGCCTGCATGAAGAGAAAAAAGATCTTAAATAACCTAACACCTCAAAGAACTAGAAAAAAGAACGATGTACAAAGTTTTCAGAAAAAAAAGAAATAAAAGAGTAAAACAAAAATAAATGAAATAGGGACTAGATAAGCCACAGAAAAGATCAAAACTAAAAATTTGTTTTTTGAGAAGATAAACAAAATTGAGAAAAGAAAAAAAGACTCAAAATCAAAAATGAAACAGGACACATTACAACTGATGTTACAGAAATAAAAGCATCATATGCAACTACTATGAACAATTATGTGCCAACAAATTAGATGACCTAGAAAAAAAAATGAACAAGTTCCTAGAAACATACAACCTACCTGAATCATGAATAAATAGAAAATATGAACAGACTAATAATGAATAAGGAGATTGTATCAGTAATCAAAAATCTCCCAACAAAAAAGCTCAGGACAGGATGGCTTCACTGGTCAATTCCACTAAACATTTAAAAAAAAAATTCCAATCCTAAGTGAGGGAACACTTTCAAACTTATTTGATGAGGCCAGCATTATCCTATATCAAAGACAGACAAGGACACTACAAGAAAAGAAAACTACAGGCTAATAACCCCAATGAATATAGTTGCAGAAATCCTCAACAAAATACTAGCAAGCCAAATTCAACAGAACATTAAAAGAATCATACAGCATGTTCAAGTTGGATTTATCCTGAGGATACAAAGATGTTGTAATATATGCAAATCTATAAATGTGATACATCACATTAACAGAATGAAGAACAAAAACCAAATGATCTCAAGAAATGCAGAAAATGCATTTAACAAAATTTATTATTCTTTTATGATTAAAACTCTCAATGAATTAGGCATAGAATGAATGTACCTCAACATAAGTAATACTATATATTACAAGCTTACAGTAAACATTGTATTTAATGGTGAAAAAGCATTTCACCATTAAATTTCAGCAAATGCTGAAAGCATTTGCTTTCAGCAAAGCTTTTCCTCTATGATCAGAAATAAAACAATGATACTCATTCTCCCTATTTTTATTTAATGTAGTAATGGAAGTCCTAGCCAGAGTAATTAGGCAAGAAAAAGAAATAAAGCCATCCAAATTAGAAAGGAAGAAGTAAAATTGTCTGTTTGCAGATAATATAATCCTGTATGTGGAACCCTAAAGGCTCAGCCAAAAAAACTATTTGAATTAATAAACAAGTTCAGTAAAGTAGCAGGATACAAAATCAACATAAAAAATTAGGTAACTTTCTGTCTCTCTTGCTCTCGCTCTCACTCTCACTCTCACTCTCACTCTCGCTCTCATTGGGTCTTGCTTTATTGCCCAAGCTAGTCTTGAACTTCTGGCCTCAAATGATCCTCCCATCTTGGCCTCCCAAAGCACTGGGACTATAGTTGTAAGCCAGTGCACCTGGTCAGTAGTTTCTAGACACTAACAATGAATAATCTGGGTGGGAAATGTCAAGAAAATAATCCCATTTAGAATAGTATCAAAAAGCATTAAACACTTAGAAATACATTTAACCAAGGAGATGAAAGATTTGAATGTTGAAAACTATACAACATTGACAAAAGAAATTGAAGGTGGCACAAATAAATGAAAAGATATCCTATGTTCATGGATTGGAAGAATTAATGTTAAAATGTTCATATTACCCAAAGTGATCAATGCAATCCATGTAAGAATTCCAATTGCATGTTTCTATAGAAACCCAAAAACAAAATCCTGAAATGTGTGTATAAGTACAAAAGACACCAAAGCAAAAAAAAACAACAAAACAAAAAACAACAACAACAAAAAAAAAACAGCTATTACCTAATTTCAAATTATATCACAAAACTATAGCAATCAAAACAGCATGGTACTGGCATAAAACCAAACACATAGAAAAATAGAACAGAACAGGGAGCCCAGAAATAATCCCAAATATATATAGTCATTAATCTTTGACAAAGGCATCAAGAATACACAATGGGATAAGAACAATCTTTTCAGAAGATGGTGCCAAGAAAACTGGATATCTACAGGCAAAGGAATGAAACTGTTCCCTTATCTTACATCATATGTGAAAAATCAATTCAAAATGCATTAAAGTCTTAAATATAAGACCTGAACTGTAAAGCTACTAGAAGAAAACCTAGGGGAAATCCTCCTTGACATTGTACTTGGCAGTTATTTTTTTTGAATATCACACCAAAGGCACAAGCAATGAAAGCAAAAATAAACAAGTGGGCCTACATCAAAGTAAAATGTTTCTGCACAGTGAAACAATCAATCAACAAAATGCAAAGGCAACCCACAAAATGGGAGAAAATATTTGAAAACTATGTATCTGGCAGGCGGCTAATATCCAAAATATAAAAGAAACCCATACAACTCAAGAGCAAAAAATTAAAAATAGGCAAAGGATCTGAACAGACATTTTTTCAAATAAAACATACAAATGGCCAACAGGTATATGAAAAAGTGCTCAGCATCCACTAATCATCACAACCACAAGGTGACATCACCTCACACGTTAGGCTGGCTACTATCAAAAAGTCAAAAAAATTGTATAATCCAACTATTTCACTTCTGAGAATATATCCAATGGAAATGAAATCAGCATCTCAAAGAGCTATCTACACTCCTATGTTCATTGCACCATTATTCACAATACCCAGTGGAATAGGATATGGAAATAACCTAAGTATTTTTCAGTGGATAAATGGGTAAGGAAAATGTGGTATATATACACAATGGATTATTATTCTGCCTTTAAAAAGAAGGAAGTCCTGCCTTTTGCAAAATCATTGGTAAATCTAGGTGACATTAAGCTAAGGGAAATAAGTTAGACACAAAGACCAAACGCTGCATGATCTCAATTAAATAAAAAATCTATAAAATGAAATCTAAAAAAGTTGAACTCATAGAAAGAGAATTGAGGTTGTTGAGGCTGGGAATCTAAAATTCTCAAATCTAAAAAAGCAGAATCTAAAAAAGTCAAACTCATAGAATGTGAAATCTAAAAATGGTGAACTTAAAGAGACAGAGTAGAATAGTGGTTGCCCCCAGGGAGGCAGGGGAGCAATGGGGAAGTGTTGGTCTAAGTATACAAACTCTCAAAAAGTTCTAGAGATCTAATGTCCAACGTGGTGGCTACAGTTAATAATAATGTATTGTGTACTTGAAATTTGCTAAGAGAGTAGATCTTAAGTGTTCTTGTATACCCACCCCCTAAAAAATAACTATGTAAAGTAAGGAATAGGTTGTTAATTAGATTGATGGGAAAATCATTTAATATATACAAAACATCACACTGTATATATTAAATATATGCAATTTTTGTCAGTTATACCTCAGTAAGGATGAGGGAGAAATGTATAGCTATACACTATTAAAGAAAATATTTTACATAGAAATTTTTTTTTTTTAAAAGATGGGGTTTCACCATGTTGGCCAGGCTAGTATTGAACTCCTTACCTCAGGTGATCCACCCACCTCAGCCGCCCAAAGTGCTAGGATTACAGGCGTTAGCCACTGCACCTGGCCAGAAATTTCTAAAGGAAAAAAATTTGTTATTACTAATCTGAATTTCTCTAGCCTGTAACTTCCATTTTCCTTTTGAAATGATAGTTCTTTAATGGAATTCTTAAAAACTGAAGGTTGGTTGCTTAGAAACCCAGTTACTGAGTTTTTTAATATGTCTGAAATTTAAAGTACTTCAGCATAGATAATGTGATATGTAGGTGTCTGTTTAAATTAGTTTTAATCTATACCCAAGAAGATGCTTAACACCTGATGTACTCTAATCAAATTCACACTTGACAGGTGGGTTGCATGTGAAAGATGCTGTACTCTGGATAATTCTGCAAGAGCTTCAAAACTTGCTATCCGAATCTGCACTTAAGGAGTTGCAGAAGAGATAATATAAGACCATATTCAATAGTGAAATGAATGATACGCCTTCACTCTTGGATGAACAGAAGTATGAAAAATGAAGAGCCTAGCAGCTTATCACCTTGTGAAAAGACTCCTAAAATTTAGAACCCTGTCTTGCATTCCTCCCCTTAACGAAGGATTCTCTTGTCTGATACAATTAGAAAGTTAGCTGATGTTTCAGTCAGAACACTTTCCCATTTTTCCTGGTAATTAGCCTTTTGCGCAAAATGGTTGCTAGAGTTCCTAAATGATCAGAGTATCAGGACTACACTGAGCTTACAGAGCAAGAAGTATGGCTGTTTGAGAGTCTGCTTGTAATAGGTATTTGACTTACTTTCGTGAGACATTGTAGGAAGACATACCTCAGTGACTATACACCCTGTTTTGTCCAGAAGGGTCCCAGTTTACACTTGCTGAGAGTCTTGGCTATTAACAACACCACTATTCACTTCTAAAAGTGTCCAAGTTTGATAAATTATAAGAATACTCTTTTGCAGGTATTTTGAAAAATACATCCACAAATTTTTTGCTATTTCTCCCTCAACAGAAGAAGCCTAATTCCCTACCTCTTGAGTACAGGCTGGACTTAGTGACTGGCTTCTAAGGAATCAAATAAGGCAGAAGTGATGGTGTATGAATTTGGCCCACGTCCTAAAAGATCCCCTTGCTTTTTTTAGGGGGGACCACTCCTGGGGGGAAACCAGCTGCCATGTTGTGAGAACACCCCAGTAGCCCTGAGAAGAGACCCACACGGCAAGGACCTGAGGTTTCCTGCCAACAGCCAATCCAAGAAGGCCTTTTGGATATGGATCCTCCAGCCCCAGCCCAGTCCAACCGTCAGAGACAACAGCCCCAACTGACAGCTTGACTACAGCTTCATGAGAGATCCCGAGCTAGACCACCTAACTAAGCCACGCTCAGATTCCTAATTTTCAGAAACTGAAAGAATGTAAATATTTGCTCAGCACTGCTAAGTTCTGAAGAATTTATCATGCAGCAAAATAGAATACAACTACCTATAGCTTTCACCAGGTTCTCATTCTCAGACTTTGTTGATATTTACTACAGAGACCTAACAAATGAAATGACCAAATTGCCTTAGGTCTGACTGAGCCCCAAACCCTCTCAGTATATTCATATTTCAGCATGAAAAAGCAAAAATTAACCATTAAATTATGCTTAATAGTATTAATAGTTACCACTTGTTGGACATTTAGAGTTTTCTAGAAACTCTGCTCTCTCTCTATTATATATATATATATACTTCTCACCATAACCCCTATAAAAATATTCCCAACTTCATTTCATAAGCAACAAATCTGAGACTCAGGTAAGCAGGCTCCAGAAGTTTCCATAGCCATGCATTGGTAGAACCAGCTCTCCACAAAACTTAAAAATACAATCTACTGCTTTGCAACAAATAATCAAAAAACAAAAAAAACCAGAAATTTTAGTAAAAGACAATGAATAAATGCAGAGAAACTTTGAAAGAGGGAATATGTAAAGTTTTATATGCTTTTTTAAACCATTTTTTTCCAAAGTAAATAATACATTCACGTGGTTCAAAATACACAAAATGTATTTCAACAAGATAGTGCTCACCTTTGCCCCCAGCCACCTGGTGACCCCTTCCTGAAGGCAATGAACATAGTTTTTTGCACATCTTTCCAAAGAATATTCTATGTGTATGTAAGGCCATACCTATATATACTCCCCTCCACTACCATTCTTTCTTACATCAGTGATAGCATAGACTGTACATTGTTTGGCACCCTTTTTTTTTAACCTAAGAATGAATTTTGGATGTCATTAAGAATTAATGAATAACAAAGTATCCTCATTATTTTTTACAGCTGCACTATATTCTGTTGGATTGTATAACATAATTTATGTAACTACTACCTTTTTAATAATGATTTTAGTTATTTGCAATCCTGTTATTTAAAAACAGAATGCTGGGATGAATCACTTTGCCCACACATCATTTCTAGAGGCAAGGTCTCAGCCCCATAGCCTACACTGACTCGCAGAAGGTTCAATCCTAAGGCGTTATGGACTAAACTGTTTACTACCTTAAGTTTAAAACTATGATAAACTGTGTTGTGATTTTTACTGTTACTGTTTCTTTCTAATTTGGTCTTGAAGTCTCTGCGGAGAATGGCCATAAGCCAAGATAGCCACTTGCTAGGAGAGCCCTGACGGGAGAAAGTTAGGTTCCAGTGTGTCAGTCACGCGAGACACAGTGAGGAGGTAAAATCAAATTGCATGAAACAGAAGAAATGTATGACTTACATATCCCAGAGAGGTTAGGGGTGCCATCGGGAGGTCCACAGGAAGTCTGGAGGCGACAGAAAGCTCAACCAGCCAGTGGGGAGTGAGAGAGGAAAGAAGACCTGTGGAACTTTCCGTAGGGCCCATGGGTGTTTTCCATTAGGCTTCCTGAGGCAGGTGTGAATTGTCTTGTTAACTCATGTTAATGAGTCTGGTGTGGGCCATTAGATTTTATCTTGGCCAGCAGCGGTGGGATGAGAAACACGTGGGCTATATTGTAAACAACCACACAGGGAGGGGAAGTTTTCACCTGGCCAAATGTGACAGGGTACTACTGGGTTCCAATAACTTGTTTTAGGTCTAAAATGGATGCCCAGGCAGCAACTCTATTAAATAAATGTATAAGAATACTAAAACTACTGGCTTCCTTTTCTACTATTCTGAGAGAGGGATGAGGACAAAAGAGCACAATTATTATTTTAATATTTCTTTTCTCAAACAAGTTAAAAGGCATTTATCTTCTAACTCACTTTATCAGAAAATAACTGATGAAATTATTTGAATTTGGCAGGCTTATCAGTTTAGTTTTCAACACATTCTCATTTGTCTGTGCAACCAAGGAAATGGTGGCTGCTTTTTAATATAAATACTTTTGTGTTTTCCTCAAACTTCCCCCATCTTCCCTTCTTAGAATACCTACCTGCTCTTGTCCTGCTCCTCCCTTAGATATACAATTAGCTGGGCCTGAAAGCTGGAATTCACCTGTTTCCTCTTTTTTTTCTCTCCCTCATATTGTAGCACAATCATCCGAAGAGCCAGAAGTGACCTCAAATGCTCATTCTTGGTTGCCAGGACAATGGGCCAGTTGGGATGGGAGGCTCCTCCCCACAGTGCGAGAGGCTGCGCTCACACCAGCTGCTCAAGTGTCCAGTCCCCTCCCCAACCAGTCCCTCCTACCCCACGCAATCTCCCATAAGCTCAAGGTTGCCACATGCTGGATGACTAGCATTCCCAGACAAAGTCTGCAAACTGTAGCCTCCAGCAGAGTATCTCTCCCTGCAACAGGCTTTCTCACATAGGCCCTGTAAAAAAGAAGACATCAGGGGTTCGTTTCCAGTATTAAAATATAAACCCACACTGCACATCCAGCAGGGCACCCTGCTCCAGCATACTTCTCTGTGGGATGATGAGGGAATGGAGACCTGCTGTCTCTTCCCTAGATAATTCTTCCAATTGCCTTCCCAATAATTTAGCCCAAAAATGTGTCTCTTTTCCCAACAAAGCCTCTTCCTAAACACATGCTGTGTGGCATTGTGGAACTTGTCCTGACTCTGAAATGAGAAAAAGAGACCCATCTTGCATAGCATGTAGCCACCCAGCCTCCAAATACTCCTACTCCTGGAGCAGCTGTTTTACTGAATGATGGACTTTGTAGGTAAAGCACGGTACAGCATTTTTTTTCTCACCTCTCCCCCTTAAACCTGCCCTGTAGATCCATTCTAGACCAGCCCTGGAAGAATTCTCAGGCAAGGAATATAACCTTTCTGGTCACTGTCACATAATAAAAAGTCCAGTCTAGGTGACCTGGCTGTAGGGATGACGAATTATAAGATCAGTCAATGTCACCAGAGTCAGAGCCACCTCTGCCAATCACTCTCCTGTGCCATGCATGGGAGAACTTCCACTGTATCTTGGAACAAAGAGTAGATGTCCAACTTACCAGAGGGCAGCATCCTACCAAAATCCCAAAAATAACAGAAAGATACAAGGTGTGAGAAGCAGACTCCTGTATTGGATAAAACCAAGCTTCTCATGCCAGACCACGTCAACATGAGTAACTAATCAAAATAATTAGAAAGTGCTTACAGTTGGTTGAGTGTGGTGACTCATGCCTGTAATTCCAGAACTTTGGGAGGCCAAGGTGGGAGGATCACGAGGTCAGGAGTTCAAGACCAGCCTGGCCAACATGGTGAAACTCGGTCTCTACTAAAAATACAAAAATTAGCTGGGCGTGGTGGTGCACGCCTGTAATCCAATTTAGTAGCTGAGTAGCTGAGCCAGCCTCAGCTACTCGGGAGGCTGAGGCAGGAGAATTTCTTGAACCAGGACCTGGGAAGCAGAGGTTAAAAAAAAAATAGTGCTTACAGCTGAATGCTAATCAAGCCTTCTTCCTGTTGGTGAGCAGAGACAGTATGGTGAGCGTTTCTACACTGTTTTCCGAGGTATATAAAAGTGAGAAGAATGAAGATGGATTCCTGTAAATGGTATATGATTCTCCGGAGACATTTGGAATGAAATTTCTATTTAAGAATAGCAAGACACATCTATTCTAGAATTTTTTAAATGCTTAACATGGAAGAAAAGGGATGTTACCAGCTGAAATGGATCAGTTCATCCAATCACAGGTCATCAAAAGAGTAGTGTTTCCACCCAGGAGTTTTAGAAAAGCAGAAATACTGAGCTCCAGATGAGTACATTCAGCTCTGGAAAACTATATTACCTAACCTATGCTTTAGAAATTTAAAACCAAAATACTTTGCATTTGAAGTTGCCAATAAAAGAGACTTTCAAGTTACTTTAATGTTCTTTTCCCCCAGTATGGATTTGCAATTCAAGCAGTAACTTAAAATCATTCAGAGAGACTTTTTCTCTTTAGTTTCCCAGAATCTGCCAACTTGTTATAAAACCAGAGAAATCTCCATAAGAGGATATTTAGGCATAAATTGTCAAGAATTACCCCCTAAAACTCATGTGCCATAATAGTTAGTGCAAAGCAGGATACTTAAGGGTATAGTTTAAAAAAAAAGAAGGAAAAAAAAGAAAAAAAAACCCGACTTAATTTCTGTTCAAGATTTCTGATTCTTTATGGGAAGTATACCAAAGGTCAACTTTCTTGCAGTGTTAACAAGTTTTTACCTGGTTTCCTTCTAGACCATTTACGCAGGGAGAAAACAAAACAAAACCACTGCTCAAAAGAACCTTGAGTAATTTATAGTTTTGGTCTAGCTTCTAAAACGGTCCCAGAGGGATTTAAAAAAAAAGTGGCATTTCTTTTATTTTGGATTTCCTCCGATCTAAGAATTCAAACCAGTTCCTGATTTGGTAAGTAAAGAAGCAGTTGTGATCAGCTTCATTCTTTAAGACAGTGGTAGAAACTATAGAATATAAAAACTAAAAGCATGACAATTCATATGCACTCCTTTCTACCGTTTGGCTTAAAACCATACATGATTCATGTTATATGTTAAGTTTAATACAATATGTTATTAAAAATTTCTCACATTTTCAATAGTACTTCAGTCATCACTGTTAGGTGAAACAAGTCATCACAATCTCCCCACTCTAAGTGTATGTCAATTGTGAAGAAAACGTAGCCAAAGGAGACATATGTTCTTTACAAACATGAGGTTGAAAGTTGAACATCTTCAAAGTTCAATCTAGAATAAATGACTTGATGCTTCCTGCTACTTACCTGGCAGTTGCATGGGGTTTACTCTTTATGATTTCCTGGGAGTATCAGATGGACCACAGTTGCGTCACTGTAGACTGTAGAGGTAGCAGGGCAAAGTTCATCCTTCTGTATTTGAATGTGTGTGAAATACCTGTATCTGTTAATGAAAGTTACTTGCTGCAATGGAGAGAAAAAGTCAATTTCACTGCATATGGACCCTCAACTGATCATAAAGGGATCCCTAGCTTCTGTCACCTACTCTTCCCACTGCACGCATCTGTTCACAGGGCTAATTTTTAATGTGTGTATTTTTACATTATGTAAACTCTTTCAGACTGTCTAGTTGAGATTGCATACGTCATTATAGTTGGCAATCTTACCACTCCTGTGTGATCTTTATTCACTACTGTTTTTAGTTGTATCTTATTCACTTTAGTTCATTGAAAAGGCACTTGCTTTAAAGATTTAAAAGTTTTAAAAACTAAAGTTTTTAGTGAAACTCGAAAGTCTCATTCAATTTAAAACTTCTCCCCTTCCCTAGGTCAGGCCTACTTCAGGCTGAGAAATGTCTGGCAAAAGTATTCTTTAGTTTTAGGATCATTTTTCAATATTGTTCTACTTCCTCCCTTCTATTTGGATACTGCTTTGGGGCCCGCAAGGATAAAGCACCGGAAGACTAGCAATTGGAGAGAAAGGGCATAAAATATTTAACTTTCCTGAAAGGTGTAGCTGTAATCTGTGTTGATGTTCCTGGGGTAAGATGAAAGAAAAGCCTCCTTGGTACTCTGAGACACCTGTGGTGTGATGGTGGCATGAAGGGAAACTTGGCCCTCTTGACTAAGGTGAAATCTATACTCTGGGCACCATTAAAAATGCCACAAAGCCATCTCTTCCCTTGTTTCTTGGCCTCCAAGTCATACTGCACATTGTCCCACAGTAGTCTTCTAAAAATCAGATCTGACCTTAATATCACTCTCATTTAAACCCATCTGTGACTTCCTTAAGCCTTCAGAATAGAATCTTCCCAAGTTCTAAACATACAGACTATTAATATAATTTCCCCGAAAATTCAAGATACACTTCTCTGAAGCCCCAACTCTGAGGTAAATGCTTCTCCTAAAATAAACACAATGCATGTTTTTTTTATTATGCAGTCATTAATTCTTTATTATAGAAAATTAGGAAAATATAGAAAAGTAGGAAAGACTACTCATATCTCCACCGTTGTTTCTTGTTTTGGTGTATTTATGTGCAGACTTGAAAAAGCAGTTTTATTTTTGTTTGCTTAGGTTTGCTACTTTGAAGAGGACTATGTAAGGCCGATAGCCTCGCCAGGAGCCGGATGGACAATACTCACCCCCTCCGCTCCTGATAACACTTATCAGGAGGCCGGACATCCTACCAGCGCCTGCCTCTCCATGTAAGCTCCCCACACCCACTCCTGCATTCCACTCCTGCATTCCACTCCTGCATTCCACCCCTAGCCCCACACTCAGCACTAAATCATGCTGTCAGCCCAAAATTCAAAAATCCCGCCGAGAGCCTGACCAATGGCAGCTC